>OX419584.1:13320578-13482753 GCA_948473455.1 Teleiodes luculella
ATAAACAATGCTTGTTGCAGAACAAAATGAAGGCTATTGAGGTATTTAGGAAAACTAAAATGGATAAGAAAAAAAAGCCTGTTAAAAGGCGAGTGAAAATTCCGAAAAATAAGGCTGAACTTTCAGAAAGCAGTGAAAGTGATTAGTAAATTATATTAAACGTTTGTGTACTAAACCTGGCTTTTATTAAAATACATTAGTGGGATAAAGTAAACACGATTATAAAATAGTCAATTTATTGTTATATCCAACGTTTCCAGGTAAACTAAACATGTTTTGAAAACATCTTAAACAAGTAAATTAATTATAGGTACATAAAATTAACCTTGTGAATGCACACACGATAATGATTAAACGAGAATGTGACAAGTCACCCCTATTTATTACCTTAGTATTTTAAAACTAATTATTATTATAGGATGTTAAGAGTTTGAGCTAAGTTTCAAACATGGGAACTTTTAGTTAGTTTTCAAAAGGAACAAAAATATGTGATAGGTACACTTGTTTAAAAGTAATTTTTCCATGTCTCTAATTAAACACTATTACAACATTTTCTGTAACGATAATAAATTATTGTGCATTAATGAGATAATTTCAAAGGGGTTAAATAAATACTTCAATAAACATAATTCTCTTTTATGGAAACTTATTTACAATATAGAAGCTACAGATAGATAAGCGATTTGACGAAACAAACTTTTACCTACATAGCAAAGGAACGGACACCTTACCTTATTCCATGACACTAATTGGTTGTGTTGCGTTATTAAGCAGTCGCCAATTCGTGCCATGTCCAAGATCTTCGAAAGATTCTACGTCATCATTAGATTCAGTAGCGAAGACTGTCAAATCGGTCATCATTCGGCGGCCAAATTATGAAAATACATCAGCTAAAAGTAAAGAGAACAAGACAACTAAGAGGTGTGACTATAATTTATATGCCATACAAACTTTTATACAAATCATCACAATGCTGTACAGCAGTCTTCCGCTCATGCCACTGCGCCGCCGTTAGTGGCAGAGCAAACATCCTCTACAGTATAGTAAAGCGAGCCCACGCTGTAAAACCATAATTGGGTAGTTGACTGATAAATCGATTCAACTTATTAATTAAATACAGCCGGCCGGCTGACCCCAATCCAGAGCCTATATGAATACCGATACACAGATAAACAGATACATCTAAACTCAAGTCTAACACAAGTGCTCATCACATGAATGTTTACCCTGAGTGGGATTTCAATATTTCTGAGGCAGGCGTACTATACACAAATACCGACTAGGCTACAGGGCAATCACTATAATTCAAATAGAAAAAAGGATTCCTTTCCCTTCTTAGAGGTATGGAAGCCTCAAAAGCAATTACATTAAAAAGATATGTCAATTTTCGTAATTATTCAATTTAACTCGTAATAATAGATCATCAATTAGTTCTAATACGCCACAATGTTTGGATAACAGTATACGACGATGACATAATATTCTAAAAAATATAAAACATCGCAATTCAAACACAGTTAACTACCCAATTCCATCAACTGGCCATAGAAATCCTACTTCAATATCCTAACTAAACACACTGGATAACGCCCTAATCGACTTTGACGACGCTGTAGATCTTCCTCACAAACCAGAAGCAGGCCATGAAGCCGATGGTTCCAGTGAGTAGGAAGAACAGGAACACCATGATGATAGTGTAGCCGAAGTAGAGGAAGGTGGAAGCGAGGCCTTCGATGTTGAGTTTGGTGACGAAGTAGTGGCAGCAGTAGACGAACAGGTATCCTGCGGTGGAGCCAGCAGAGAGGAAGGCGCGCCACCACCAGTGGTAGTCTTCGGCGCACAGGTGGAAGTAGCACAGCAGGATTGTGGTCTCCGAACACGTGATCACCAGGATCACGAAAACCAGAAACAGGAAACCGAACATGTAGTACATCTGGAATATAATCATATACTCAATTGAAAAAATGTGGCGTTGGCACTAAAAGGTCATGCATGATGTTATGTTTTGCATTTTACTGTTATAAAGTTCCGAAAAAAAAAAAACATCGCGACGAGCATCTTAATAACAGTGCCTCCTTTATTTTAAATCTTAGAGCATTTTTACATTTCACCATCTACAGTGAAAAATTACTTGTGTTTAAATCGTGCGTGACTCAAATCAGTAGTAATGTTTTTGTCCAAAATACTCCTTAAAAATACGTTCTCATATGTACAGAAACCAGCACATGCGGTTGGACATTCGCACTACAAAATTCACCCCTACAGCTACGGAATACGAGCGCTCTCACGGTCAACATGTACCTTATTCAAAATGGTTCAACATTTACGTAGACGATTTCATTAACGAAATCGTCTACTCTACGTAAATGCTCAAAACAATTAGTTGGGCGACTTCACACACTTTCATGCAAGTTTTCTTACTATGTTTTCTTGATAGTAAGAGGACGAATAAACGTAATATGAATTGGAAAATTGAAAACACATTGTTACGGGCCGAGGCTTGAATCCATGCTTCCCAAAAGGCCACCGTCGACGCTTTCAATACGCAGACGATATGGTTCCTTTCAATCGGAGAACTAACCTGGCTAGACCATAGCGAGTTGAGTATGAAGAAGAGTTGTATGAAGATGCATCCGAAGGGCAGCACGCCGCCCATGATGATGCCGGGTAGTGGTTGCGTGTAGAGGGTCTGCTCGGGGATCTGACGGGGGATCTGGTTCGTGCGCACGGGGTGCTCCAGGATCTGCGGTCACCATGCAGTTTAAAATTAGGAATGTGTGGTTCCCATGGCTAATAATAATTCTATTTTAATTAGCTTTCCGCCAGCGATAACCGTTTTTCTCATGGAATGAGGTATTTTCTCGCGGTAAAAAGTAGCATATTGTTATTCTGGTGTATAAACTAGATTACTGTAAAGTTTCATTAAAATCCATTCAGTTTTTGCGTGAAAGAATAACAAACATACATCCATCCATACTCACAAACTTTCGCGTTTATAACATTAGTAGAATCAAGAGACGTAAAATCGACGAATTCAGAAATTCAATAGGTTTTTTAAAAAGGTCCAGAGCTATACTTGTCTGCCGCGACAATGAAGCTTCACCGGTCTTGTGGAGAGCGGAAGGCTCGTACCCCAGCAGGGAGTGATCAGCGGCGTTCATTTGTGTAGCTGAACCTATCGGAAACCCGGCCATCGAGCGTTTTGTATTTTTACCACTCTTAAACATTATTTGGCATGCTATTAATCGAATCATTTACGAAAAAACAGAACTAGAAAAATAAATATTATATTTTTACTATTACAATTCAGGTCATTTGAGAATATTATAATAAAAAAATAACCATAGAGGTAGATTTTTTTTTCTCTATTTATAACAACCAATCGAAACAAACGCGGCGAATAAAACAAACGGCAATAAACGTAAGATAACGCTATCAGCTATCTGTTCTATCGGAAATATTTAGACTCACCCTCTTCCTAAACCCGAAATAAGCGCCGATGAACGTAAGAGGCACGGAGACCCCGAACCAGAGCGCCAGCAGCGCCACCAGGGTGGAGAAGGGAATCGCGGCCGAGGAACCCTTGCCCCACAGCACCAGGTTCATCACGAAGAACAGAGAGAACACCACGCTGGAACAGAACAAGCACCAGTCAATAACGCCATCTTGACAAATCCACTATTTTAAACCGAAGCGAAAAACGAATACGCGTACAGACGGTATCTGCTGAAAAAAGTAGTAGAAACTGTTGAAAAATCCATTAAAATGTGTCCTTTAGATCTTGGAATAATGCCGAATGGCGTCGCCTCTTACGTTATTTTTACCTGTTCATTTTATACGACCAAAGCAAGCTTTTGGAACCTTCTGACATTATAAGACAGACTTGAATATTGATTTGGAATAAAGGAATTTGTTAATCAACTCAACTTTTGGTTACATATGACATGTTTGAGGCGACTAAAAATACACAACTTAAGGAATGAGTAGCAACGTTCACCCATGTGTAAATAACCAAAAACAACTCTTAACCCACCGCACTCCATCGAAGCTCTTGCAGATCCTGGCGCTGACCCCAATGACACCCAGTCACCAAGCTTTAGGTACTGATACCTTGAAACTGGGATGGAGTATGTAGCCAACTCACCCCGGGCACACCATAGAAGTGAGCAGTATGTTGCTCTTCCACCTCCGCCCCCCGAAGCTCTTGTAGATCCTGGCGCTGACGTAGCCGGCCGCCGCCCCCAGCAGCACCCAGGCTACCAGAGCGCACGTCATGAGCGCGCCGCGGTTGGCCGGCGACAGGAAGCCGAGACACGCGAACGCGAGAGTCACTAGTGTCATGCCGAACACCTGTGGTATTTGACACGTTTTTATTTTTCTTGATAATGACGATGTTTTTATTACCTAACTTTAGTGAAGAAATATTGCATTTTTGATATAATTTTAGATTCCAGTCTCTTCAGTTCCTCGCGTAAAATTATCTCCTTAATATTTTTTTCGAAATGGAAAGTTAAAGAGAACAGATCAAATTCAGCTTGGTATGTTTTTTCTTTACCTATTTTAACCAAACTGCAAAAACCTAACTTAGCCTACATTATTGAAAAGCGCAGCCAGATGGCACACTCAACTGCCTGAAGAGCTTCACGTGAGAATGTCAATCCAAAAAAGCTCTTCCACTCAAAAGTATTTATTTCACACTATAAATACTCGCACATTATTCCGTTCATTCCCATACGTACGAAACCAATTCAAAACAAAAACGGGAAACATACAGTGTCTTCTCTGTTCGTTTGGCGCGTTAAAATATCTTTCGTTTACCTATATCCCAACATATGACCTGTCTCAAGTAAGAGTGCGAACGATTACAAAATTTGCGCTTATTGTGCTCCTTTTATAATACATTGTGGTCGTAGAGCGCCAGCAAAAACAACTTTGCAATGCAAAGGTATTTTTCCGCTTCGACAGTCTAATTTGCTTTCGCACTGTTGGTTATGGGTTCGCTCTTGACTGTAAAAAAATTCGGTAATACTGCGCACGTTTTTTTTTTTTTTTTTTTTTTTCCATTATAGCACTAGCTTTTAGCTTTGTGCCAGTGTCAAGTAAAAGGTAGGGAAACAAAGCACGTAAAATTATACCGGATTATGTTTAAATTACAATAGCAGTTAGTTATATGACGATGATAATAATAATGATGAAAATGTTATAATAAAAATGGTCTATGATGATATTTATTAAATTTTTATATTGTTACATAAAATAAATGATGATAATACATTACAATAAATAAGAGGATGCATAAGAAGGCAAGAGATTCGAGTAGGAAAAGGAACACAGAGAGTCTCCAGAGCATGGAAAAAGGAAACATGATCGTAACGAGGACAGGAAAAAAAGATGTGGTCTAAATCACCTACTTCTGAGCCACATTCACAGATATCAGAGCCCACTATATGGAGTCTCGCCAAATGGGATGGAGTGCACACATGACCTAAACGCATACGGATGATAACTGATGTCACTGTTTTAGAAAATTTTACTTTCGAGAACCACGGTTTTGATGTAATTGCTGGTTGAATTTTGTAATACAATTTTCCTTTCGCCTGGCTGGTCTCGGCCCAGTGACTATTCCAGGTTCCTGGTGATAGACCCTGGGCAAAGCCATCAAGTCATGACAGAAAATCTTGTATGGAAGCATCTTATCGCCATCCCGCGTCGCTTCTTTAGCCAATTGATCTGCTTTTTCATTACCGCGGATGCCACAATGACTTGGTATCCAAGCAAATATTACAGATAGTCCCTTAGATGCACACAAATGAAGCTTATTACGGATTTCTATTATTATAGGATAAAAAGGTTTAATTCGAAATGGGAATTTATTTATAGTCCGTAGAGCACTTTTAGAATCAGAAAAAATTACTGTTTTACCAAGATTCATTAATAAGATTAATTCTAGGGCTTTCAGAATGGCATAACACTCTCCAGTAAAAACTGAAGATTCTGGAGGCAGTTTAATTTTTTGAATCAACTTAAGCTGAGAGTAGAAAATACCCACTCCGACGAACTCTGTAGCGGATACTTTCGATGCGTCTGTATAAATGTGATTCCAGTCGTACCAGTTTTCTTCATTGATACAAGATAAAAATAATGAATTGGCCTCAAAACTATGTGAATCCAAGCCAATATCATAGCGAATTTCAGGGGACAATATTAAGGACTCAAACTGAGACATAAATATAGGCAAAGAGGGCATACTATGTAAACGAGTTTGAATTGATAATAGTTGCCGGTAACTTTTAATAAGGCAAGGGATATGTTTGTGGCGCCAATAAGCAGATGTGTTCATATGATTATTTAATTCGTAGAGTTTAGAATGAAGTGGATGGTTAAGAAACTGCACGGTCTTAAAGAGGAAACGGTCGCTTAGAAATTGACGTCTAAATTTCAAAGGGGACTCGCAACATTCGACTTGTAACGCGTTTATGGGACTAGATCGCATTGCTCCAGAAATTATGCGCAAAGCCTTAGACTGAATGCCATCAAGCTTTTTTAGACCTGATAAATTACCACTTTCTAACAAGAACGTACCATAGTCCAAAACAGATCTTATTAATGCGTTGTATATAATCTTCAAAGAGAACGGATGGGCTCCCCACCATACGCCTGCAAGGCATCGCATAATGTTAAGTAACCGTTCGCACTTAGACACAATGTATTCACAATGTTGAACACCTGTAAGCTTACTGTCTAGGATAACGCCTAAAAATTTTGCGTGAGTTACGATTGGTAGTGGTTGACTATTGTACGTTACATTAATTGATGGAATTGTCCGTTTTCTTGAAAATACAACGACCTGACTTTTGGAGGTTGATAATTCCAAACCATTTAAATCTAACCAATTTTTTAAACTGTCGAGAGAAGAAGATAACTTTGAACAGGCATTATCAATAGATTCATCTATTGCATATAAAAGAGCGTCATCAGCATATTGTAAAAGGTTAACGGAATTGGTGAATACAGACTCAAGATCATGAGTGTAGATGTTATATAAAATTGGACTGAGTACTGAACCTTGGGGTAGACCTTTGAAAACGTTTCGGGTGATTTTTTCAGTATTATCAACAACCAGTGATATAGATCTGATTGACAAAATATTTATAATAAAATTTACGAGTATAAAAGGTATTTTCAATCCAATCAATTTTCTTTTAAGAATAGAAATTACTACATTGTCATACGCTGCAGATATATCTAAAAAAGCCGCAACGATAGATTTGTTACATGAAAAAGCAATATGAATATCAGTAGTAAGTAAACTTATATTATCTATAGTACACTTACCTTTGCGGAAACCGTATTGTGTACTAGCTAATAATCGGTTGTGCTCAACGTGCCATTCTAGTCTATTTTTTATAAGATGTTCAGTAACTTTTGAAAATACTGTGGGCAGAGCTACAGGCCTAAAAGATGAGGCATCATTTTGTGGTTTATTGGGCTTTTTTATCGGTACTATTTCATGTGACTTCCAAGATGGAGGGATGTTACCAGATATGAAAACAGAATTTATTAAATTAAGATAATAATTTAAACCAGTATCACCAAGATGAGACAAAAAAGAGTACATGATACCATCATCTCCTGGAGAAGAATCTTTTACACTTAAGAGTACTCCTTTCAATTCGTACATTGTAAAAGGTGAAGTTAAGGGAGATGAATCATTTGGACCTGGAGAAGCAGAAGAAAAAAGATCAATTTCTGGAACTGTAGGAGGAGCCAATTTATCTAAAAAGTCATTGACAACTGATGGAGGTAACGAAGAGTGTGATGAAGAATCATTAAATGCACATCTGAAACGTTTTATACTTCGCCATACTTCTGAGGGGCAAGTATTGGGGGAAATTGAAGTACAAAACGATCTCCACCCTGCTTGTTTCTTATCTCTCAAAAGTTTTTGTGTAGATTTAAGTACGTCATTAAGGGTATCTAAATTTTGATCTGTCATATTCTTAGCATACTCTTTTTCAGCTTCTTTTCTTTTTTTTACTGCTGCTGAGCAATCTTTGTCCCACCACGGTGGAGAAGGAACTTTATTACGTGTTTCTTTAATAGGAAATATTTGGTCAGCTGCATCTAATAAACATTTTGCTAACGCTGCAGATGCTTCCGTTTCATTCCCTTGAACAATGTCAGGAAGATCTACAATTTTCTTTTCAACGTGATCGCTAAAAGTTATCCAGTCTGCATTGTTTAATTTGTATTTTATACGAGGGTTTCGTTTTTGTATAGGAGGACATTTCTTATTAGAAGATATAATAAGTGGGAAATGATCACTACCAAAAGTAGAAGGATAAGGAGACCAAGAAAAAGAGGAAGCAAGATTAGGAGTGCAAACAGATAAATCTACAGCGCTAGCTTTTTCACCAGGTTTTGTACGGCGAGTAGGGGCACCGCTGTTTAATAAACATAAATTGTTTGTGTCTAGTATCTCTACCAAATGTTCTCCATGAGAATTTTTAGCACCACTTCCCCACATGGGATGGTGACAGTTAAAGTCACCTAACACTAAAAACGGTCTTTTTAACGTTGTAAAAAAGTCGTTGATTTCACTGAGGACATTTACTGATGGGTACGAAATATAGATAGAGACAATCAACAAATTGTCAGTTCGTATGCCAATTTTATTAATTATGTGGTCGTCATATTGAAGAGAGGGTAAGATTACACGGGAAAAAGGGACAGAATTTTTAATTAATAAAGCGACACCACCACATCCGTCGTGTCTATCTTCTCTGATACAAGTATAACCTGAAATATTGAACAAATATTCGGGTTTTAGCCATGTCTCGGATAATGCTACTACTGCAGGATTGTATTTATTTATCAAATAAATTAGATCACACTTTTTGGGAATTATGCTTCTACAGTTCCATTGAATTATTTTGTAGTCCATTGTTGGAGTTATTTAAAGAATTTAACATATCAGTAATCAAGGCAACGTGGGACGGTTTTAATGTTTTTGATTGAAGAAGAGAGTTAATGAGGGAAAGAACAGTGTTCAAAATAGAATCTTCCGTTTCTGAACTCAGTGTTTTAGTTACTAGTGCACAGCCATCTTTAGGTACTGGGATCTCAAAATCTTTGATAAGTGAATCATGAGTTGCTTTATCATATCCACTTTGTATATTAGGTGGCGTACGAGGCTTTAAAAATACAGTTTTTTTGTACGAAGACCGCAAGGAATTATCTGCTGGGGTTTTACGAGATTCAATGACATTTGTATTTGAACTTAAAACTGCTGCATATGTTTTTGAAATAGGGGGATGCACTTTGCTGGCTTCTAAGTAAGAAACGCAGCTATGTGCCATCGTAACTTTAATTTCCTTTTGTCTTTTAAATTCTGGGCAAGCTTTATCTGTGGCATAATGTGAACCACCACACATCACACAATATGAAAAGTCTTCTGGTTTATTGCAAGTTTCGCCTGAATGACCATCACCACATTTAAAACATTGGGGCATTTTAGAGTGACACTGAGTTTTGGTATGACCGTACCTACAGCATCTGAAACATTGAATTGTAGGGTATATGTATGTCTCTACTGCGAGTGCATTGTAGCACATGAATATTCTTTTAGGCAGGACCTGTCCATCGAAAGTAAACACTACAGATTGAGAAGGCTTCCACGCGGTATTCCCATCAACTTTTACTTTATAATTCAAACGTCTGATTTTTATTACATTTCCGCAACCTATAGGGGTGGACACATTGGCTTTTATTTCCTCTTCATCCCATTCCACTGGTATTCCACGGACAAGGCCCATCCGTGTCACATTGAAAGATGGTATGAATGCTTTAAACCTGTTTGCTTCCAAAAGACTACTCTGTAAAAAGGCATTCGCGTCGTCAAATTTTGAAAACGCAACCGCGCAACGGTTGCGACCTATTCTTTTAACACTGCCTGGTATTATGTTTTGGAAACGATTATTCTTTAGGAAATTCCCGAATGAAATCGGATGTAAGATAGTACCACTATTTGCGGAAGTTTCAATTTTTTTAACGTGAATCAAAAATGGTGCAATATCGGTTGCAAGATAGGAGGTTCTACCGACTTGGCGTGACTCTTGTTGTGTAGACTGGGCTGAATTGGGCTGAACTGATTGGCTGACTGTATTTTGAGGTCGAGGGTCAGAAATCTGTGATTCAGACACAGTAGAAACTGGTGTAGTCTTTTTAAGTACTAAAATGTTATCATTTATGTTAGTGACGTCTTCACACATGCAGTAATCACCACCTCGTTGAGTATTTGATTTACTTCTTCTACGCTTTGTACATGCTCGACAAATGCGAATATATCGCGTACGTTTTCGTCCAGTCTGTCCGTGGTCATTAGTATTACCTGTTCTAGATGACACAGATCCATCTGTGTCCATTTTCTCTAGTTCGTCATGAGAAACAATTACTACAGACGCCCCTACAGGGAGATCCAGGCTAGGAAATAACCTGCCTGGATCCCCCCGACTCAAATCGGGGGGTTCGTTCATGCAATGAGAATGATACAAATTATGTACAAAAACTTACCCTAATTACGGCAAATATATATACAAAATAACAATATACACAATAAATACAAAGTTTAACTTATCTACCAAACTGCTATAGTGAATTTTACTAATAAAATTTAAATTTAAATTTTCCAATAAGCAAAAAGACAACCGAGCACAACGACGTTTCCCGCGCTTTTTTTTTTTCACTGCGCACGTTAACTTTTTTTTTTTTTTTTAGTTTCTTTCTCCCATTATGGGAAAGGCAAAGGGATCTAAGCCCATACAGCCTAGTCATTAGTAGTTTCTTGCATTATCTAAGTTTAATGTCTTCATCTTCAGTCATTATTTCTTCAGTTTCACTTCGTCGTCTTTAGTCATTTCTTGCGTCCATGTTAAACGTCTTCCATGTCATTTCTTGTTACGGGATCATTGAAATGCAAGGGTGGTTCTTACATTCCAATGATGCTGAAGTTTAACGCGGGGTATCAAACCAGAAACAGCTAACCACTCATTATTTCTCACTTTCATTGAATAGTTCTACTTTAACGGCACATTATCGCACTAATTCCACCATATTAACACCACAATTACCATGAAAAACTAATTTTAAAAAGGACGAAACAATGAACCCGCCATTTCCTCTCGATTCCCGCGTAAAAAAACCTGCGCACGTTAACTTGAACAGTAATTACATATTTTAAGTTTTTTTATCCCTTACGGGAAAGGCAAAGGGTTCAAAGCCCATACAGCCTAGTCTTTAGTAATCTTAAAATAGAATTTCACGGCCAAAGTCAAAATGTTTAGGCTGAGGAGTGATTACATAACACAAAGAATGAATGGATCGTTGAACGAGTGAATAAATGAATGACCTGCGAGCCGGAGCCGAGGAACACGGCCAGCAGCATGCCGCGGCGCGGCGGCCGGAACACGTCTCCATGGACCAGCTTCCACCCAAACTCCTCCTGCAATGGAGACCAGTTATATAATAAACAGATAGACAAATATAATAATATAGTAAAGCCTGCCCAAAGAAATAAAAACCTGCTCTTGGGGCATCACGTATATTTTTACGATTATAGCAACAATTTCCCTTATAAAATTAGTGCCATTGAAATTCCGCAATATGGCGACGTTTTTATTATTATTATTATTATTAACATCTTACTTTAAATAAAGCCTGACCAAGAAAATAAAAAACCTGATCTGGGGGCGCCACGTGTATTTTTTTATATTTATGGAAACAATTATGAAATTAATTCCACTGAAATTCCGCAATATGGCGATGTTTTTTTATTTTTATGGCCGGATTTTAAAAACAAAATGAACCATTTTTACTATTAAGCTATTATTGAAAATAACTATTTCGTAGCCATTAATACGGTCACGGTTAGGTCGAGAAGTCAAGTCCGCGTATAAAAGCGATCAGGATTAATAATGGCCTTTACAAAACTGATAAGGGAAAGGACATACTTTTTTATATTCAAGGTCTTATGTTTGTATCATGATTCATGACCAAATAACATGATTATACTAACCTGTGCATCTTCCCCGCTCTCCATCTGGTTATACCTCGCAATATCTTTATGCAAAGTCCTGAGAAGAATCATCGCTACCATTCCACTCAAGAACAGTACGATCACCAAAGAGTTTAAAATCGAGAACCATTGGATATTCGTCTGCGGCATAGACTCCAGTATGTAGTCCCATCGCGAAGACCATTTAATCGTATTGTTTTTTTTAAAAGTGACACTGTAAGTGTAAGTGATGGTGATGTCTTCTGTCAGGGTGTTTGTGATCTCGAGGGGTATGCGATTGCTGCAGTCCAGCTGGTCGGGCTTCGCATGCGCGATACTGGCTGGTTTCACCTGAAAAAAAAAACGCGATGCCACTTTGAAAATTGTTTGTTGATTTGTTTCTCACTGTATAGACAGGTGTAGCTCGCTCCGTAGTTTAGGCACAGAAGAAAATAATAGTACTAACCCGTGCAGAAAGGACACTCACCCCCCAGCGCCAAAATGAGTTCCCCGCCCGATATGGCGTCCCACGCCCCGCAGCCCGCAGGCGCCGCGGTACTCTACCAGGGGTGTTCCGGGGTGTTTTACATAGCGCCTAGCGCCATTCACTTGTAGTCGATATTCAGTTGTTATTCAAAAAGAAGTAGGTTGTCAAAACGCGTTTTCTGTATGGAGTGACCGCCCAGTGGATTAGGTATGATCGGCCTATGCTCTTCTCCGAGAGGTGTAAGTAGGGAACTAAAGGTGTTAGTGGAATGGCGCGATTCGGCACCACTTCGTTTTTCTAGCTAGTGCGGTGCGATCTTTATTGCACTTTATTGTGACAGATCTAGAGTTGCTATTTATTTGAATTATGTCGCTAAGCGAGCCTTTTGTAGAGACTACTATTCGGTAATCTGTGGTACAGGTAAATTGATGAGCGACCAAACTAACCAAGGGAAATTTATGTTTCCTTGGGTAATCCGACAAACAAAACTGGTGGGCGGACCATTAGTCTGTAACTAACCAGACACTGATATTTAACCCTTAAGGCGCGGTTATCCGAAAAACGTGCGTTAAGTAGTGATTTCAAAGTCCTGTAGAAGTTTGAAATATCGTTTAAAAATTCCAAAAAAAAATCATATAGTTCGAACCTATGTCTAGATCTTCCACGTATGTGATACACGATTACATATACTTTGCTCGATAGAAATGCATCACGAACACAACACGTAATAAAACCTTTCAAGGTGTACCAATTTAATAATTACGATCTTTTGTTACCCAAAAATATATAATAATATTCCTCTTTAAATTTCCTAGATTGTCCACGCACTAAGGTTTTGATAAACATCCCCCTTTTTTTTTAATCAATTAAAAACCGATGAAAACTGTGTTTCGCCGCGCTGGATTGCTCGTTCCGCGCCGCCCGCTACCCCGTCTGGCGCTTGCCAAATTTTCGCGGGAATACCTCGCCTTAAACGCTGACAGCTAAATAAATAAAGATAAGAATTAAATAGCCGTGCCTGCAGGATGATAGATCTTCTGTCGAGTCTATGGTAATTATTAGTTGTCTATAGAATGATAGATGACATCATGGCAAAGGATATAGACTACATTTTACTGTAGTAAAATACCTCATTCCCGCGGGAAACACTAATATCGCGGACGAAACCTTGGGGCGGAAAGTTAGTTCAAATAAATTCGAAATGGATAATTTAAATATTTATCGGAGATTTACTGCACGTAATTAGTAATTACGTTACCTACTAATAAACCGATAAAACTTTGTTGCTATTGTATTTGTGTTGAGATAAGCTGTTCACAAGGAGAATGTGATCTTATTTCCTTAACAGTAAAATGTTCAGTTTTAGAGCTGGGTAACCACCCGAGAGTTTTACGGAAGATGTCTATAAATCGATCTTTTTAGCCGTTCAGGGCGCCCAACTTTTATTGCAACTCCGTTTAGAGACAGAAATATATTTTTTTGTGTTAGAATAAACTTACATTAATATGGCTTTAAGGTCATTATTGTACAGTCAGGGAAAGAAAAGGTTGCTCAATTTTTAAATAGATTCATTTGGCGAGCTTCGAGCATATAGAGTATGGCTATTTAAAGTAGACAATCGATGAAATTGGAAAACATTGTACTGGCAACAAAGTTATATAGAAAAAAAAAGTATTAAATTAGGTAAATCCATAGAATCGGGGTAGCCAAGATGATAATATTAAAATTTGCCGCGTTTTTTCATTGTCTAGGTACTTTCAATAGTCAAACTCTAGTACCATTTGGAAATACTGTTGACAAAGAATATAAACAGTGCAAAGCGAACAGATTTTCCTTGTTTATTTAGTTTTTCCTGTGGGAATGAGGTATTTTCCCGCGGCAAAAGGTAGCCTATGTGTTATCCTGGTATATAAGTTATAATATTGTAGAGTTTTATTAAAATCCGTTCAGTAGTTTTTGCGTCTAACATACCTATTTGCTGCTTGTCATTTGATTATGTTGGCATCATTGACCTCTGTACTACTGCAAGCGAAAACAGAACCTACTATTACTATTAGCTATGGATACCTGTCTGAAAATAAATATATTTTCTATACTAATATTATAAAGAGGAAAGATTTTATTGTTTGCATTGAATAGGCTCCGAAACCACTGAAGCGATTTTAATGTTACTTGGTACAAAGATAGAATAGACCTCGCGAAAGGATAAGTATAAGCTACCTTTTACCGCAGGAAAATACCTCATTTCCACGGGAAAAAACTGTCAGAAAGCTAGTTGTTTTATGATTATTATTGAAAACCGACCTTAGCAGAGATGATCCTGCCTCCGTTGTCCCCGAAGGTAACCCCCCAGTCCTCATGGCTTCCGCTGTGATACGTAATCTCAATATCCACGTGATTGAACAAGAAGTAAGCCCCCACTTGGTTCGAGTTGGTATTCACTATCGGCGTGCATGTGTCCTGGAAAGCAAACATTTTAAGACAGTTTAACCACATAAAAGTTAAACAGGTGTTGAGCTCGAGTCTAAGAAATATTTTATGAGATTTACATACAAGACTTTTTAGACAAGCATTTAATATGTTAAATAAATTTTTTGTTAGCAATACAAGTTGCTAAAAGATCGCAAAATTAACACGGTTATTTTAAAACGAAATTACCGGGTTTAGTACTAGGTTTATACTATAAATTAAAGGTCAAGGTTTATATTAACTTTGGACGTTTTGGATCACTTTTATAGATTAGATATATTGCCAATTCTTATTAGTTCAGTTCACCCAGCCCATGAAACTTGAAAGTTTCATTGAATTTAATTCAAATAATAACATCAAGTTTTGACGAAACTTTTTTGGGTTAAAATAAATAAATAAGTATGTGGGGACATCCTTACTAATGGTTTATAGGAAAAAATTGATCATCTCATCTCAGCCTGTAGACGTCCACTGCTGGACAAAGGCCTCCCCCAAGGATCTCCACAATGATCGGTCCTATGTGCCCGCATCCAGCGGTAGCGGTATAAAATTTATACAATAAACATTTTGAATAGGCATAGAGTGATAATATTTATCATCTCATCTCAGCCGGAAGACGTCCACTACTGGACAAAGGCCTCCCCCAAAGATCTCCACAATGATCGGTCCTGCGCTGCCCGCATCCAGCGGTAGCGGTATAAAATTTATACAATAAATATTTTGAGTAGGCATAGAGTGATAAGAGTCGTCGTCAGAGTTCTTATCGTGTGAGTTGTAACGGATTTAGTACACCACAATCATAATTAGTGGGCCGCTTAAAACTCCAGATTTTCATCATGTGTGTCAATTGTCTTTTTCGGATTCATCCCCTCTAACATGCCCGGTCCACGCGTGACAGACATAATTTTGTCATACGTATTCTCTTATCCTATTGGAGGATAATTCAATATGGCGGGTTTTTTTACAGTTAAATGCGCGACAAACTTTTGTCGTAGCATTGCATGTTACGGGGGTGTACGTTTATTTAACGTTCTTATGGTGAAGGAAAACATCGTGAGGAAATTTGCACACACCTGCGAAGAAATTCAAACGTTGTGCGTTGATTAACCCGCACTGGGCCACAGCGTGATTGGCTAAAGGTATATTCACCTTGATTTAGGGTAGGCTTGAGCCCCTTGATGGGCTGTAAAGGCTGACCAGAAAAATAAAAAACTGCTCTGGGGGCGCCACGATTTATTTTTAATTTGCATAATTAAAAAGTTCCATTAAAATTCCGCAATATGGCAAGGTTTTTATTTGTCTGATCGGACTTTAAATCATAATGATCATATCCGAAGTTAATCCAGTATGTGCTTTAGGACTGGTCGTAAGAAAAATAAAAAGTAGAAAAAAAAAAAAAATTATTTGATTAAGTCCTCACCCCGGGATTCGTTTGTACACGGAATTGTGTAATATAGATAGTTTAATGTAGACAACAAAAAGCGAGCGAAAGAAAACACGAGCTTTTTGGGGGGAGCGGAAGGCCCTATGCCCTATATATTGAATATTTTTTAATTGACTTACAGTCTCTGTTACCTAGTGGTCGAACGCAACGCTCGCTTCAAGATTGACGAGGTTACAGGTTCGAAATCCACTTGTCAACCAAATTATTTCTCTTTGTAAGGCTTTCCCCAGTTTGGTTCAGGCTGAATCGCCTGATTGTACAAATAGAACATTAATTCCGGTCATAAATACTATAATGTGATGTAAGATTGAGTGCAGTTATACTGTTTACGTATGTGGACGAGCCGTGTCAGAAGCCTTAGGCAGCTCAATGATTTTGACACAATATATATAGAAAGTTATTAATTTATTTTTATGTCTTGCAGCTGCTGAGCAGACAGTACAGTAGCCAGCAGGTGTGAATTTCGTATTGCGAATGTCCAACCGCATGTGCTCGCTTCTGTACGAATATAAATCTGCTTTCGTAATAAATACAAGAAAATTATGCAAACTATAATAAATAAAAAATAAAATTTTCAAGTTTACCTTTATACAGGACAAACCGACGCAACGTAACTTGATTTAACAACATAACTTACTTTTGTACGTAGTCTTTTAGAAGCAACAGAGGAATTCACCTCATTGTTCTTGATTTCACAGTGAAACCACAATATTTAAAATAGTTGTAACATTACCACATAAACATCACAAACATTTTTGTAAAAAATAAATATAATGGAAACCCAACTTTACTAAATAGGTGTATAATATTATTAAGTATTATTTTGTAGATTACTTAACTTGAGATAATATGTATTTCCTGATTATGACTTTTCTAAGAAACTAAAATGTTCTAATATCATCAATTAGGTTATTATGGATCTACCAATAGCGAGCAGATGTATTGCCTAGATGCTACCCCAATTTATGCAGAAACACACCCAATACAATACCAAATAAAGACTATTATACTACTATTATACTTATTAGAACTGTTGATACTAGGAAGGAACTGGTGATTAAAAACTATAATAATAAAAAAATATGAGATCCAATAAACCTTACATATACATACTTCATTTATTTATAGCATCTGCATGAATTAGGACCACTATCTCAATACATATTAAAATTAACAATCCAATTTTTGAGGTTTATCTAAGCAACAAGTAACTGTCATATTATTATCACCCTACTGATAACAGAGGTTTACTCACATGATGCCATTCTCCAGTTCCTTGGTAACCCTAAATGTTTACAATTAATGTTAATTATAGATAAATAGTTGAGGGATATTCTGATCTAATAGAAGAATATCTATGATAGAAGTTCTAGCCAATCTCTCCTCTAGCTATGTTGTATGTCTACAGACTTTGCCTAGTTTACGAGATGAGAGCTGTGTGTGAGATATATCTATAAAATAACACCACCCCTTATCCATACAAAGGACAGGAAAAAAATTGTATGGGGCCCGGTCTTTTATTCACAGAAAAATCTAACCACTATATAGAAAGAATATATAGATTCTAGACATAAAACTGAGTTCACATGTCCAGTTGTGGAATTTAAGTGCTCCCCATTTAGGAGATATTAATTTTTTTCAATGTGAAAAAGTTGTACACTCAGCAAGTCTATAAAACGGACTTGCCACTACCTATCTCTTTCTAACACCTAGCTAAGGCTACTCTTGTCTTCTCTTTCTTACAAGGTTATTAAAATAGTTAACTAAACCGCGAAAACGATTTTCAGTGACATTATGCGAGACATTTACAGCACATGCTATGCTCATTTTTGAAGTTTTGAATACAGAATAAATCGTTTTCGCGGTTTAGTAACTATTTTGTAAGAAAGAGAAGACAAGAGTAGCCTTAGCTAGGTGTTAGAAAGAGATAGGTAGTGGCAGGTGCGTTTTATAGACTTGCTGAGTGGACAACTTTTTCACATTGAAAAAAATTAATATCTCCTAAATGGGGGGCACTTAAATTCCACAACTGGACATGTGGACTCAGTTTTATGTCTAGAATCTATATATTTTTTCTATATAGTGGTTAGATTTTTCTGTGAATAATAGCCCAAAAAAATCCATGTCCTTTGCATACTATGTCTTGTCATTGTTGACAAAAAGATTAACATCATGAAACCAAACCTTAACTTACATAATTATTATTTCAAAAGAACTACCTCATCAAACTATTGAGATAAAAAATTTGCTTTGCTTCAATTTAAAGTGCAAAAAATCATACTAATCATGAAAAAAATAACTACTTACTTTAGTATGAAATACTAGTTAATTTAGTCCAGATTAGTTTATTAGATTTAGTTCATTTAGTACAGATGGCTAGATTCTGGGCGGCAAACATATAGTTCGATTTGTCATCGATTCGCAAAGAAGAAGAGTTCATTTAGTAAATTTACACCTTAGCAAGTGATTGGAAATCATTATAGAGGAGTTAAAAAATAGTATTAAAAAAAAAGTGCTAAAAAAGCATTGGTGTTTAAAACCCTCAATCTTCAATACTTTCTAAAGTATTTTGTAATACAAAGGCATTTCAACTTTATTTTTTTTTTATTTTTTTTATTAAGCTCTAAATATCCAACACATTCAATGAATTTATGGTTTGGTTTTTTTAATTTATTTTTTCTTTTTTGTGATGCGTGGTCCCCTTTGGGTAAAAGCCTCCTCCATCATTTTCCAGCTCTGCCTGTCATCTGCAGCGTTCAACCAATTCTTTCCAGCAATTTTGATTAGGTCATCTGCCCATCTCTTCTTCTGTCTTCCTACGCGCCTTTTGCCTGTTGGTCCTGGCCACTTTGTTACGAGGTAGGTCCATCTGTTGTCCTTGCATCTAGCTGTGTGTCCCGCCCACCTCCACTTTTGACTCAAACCGAATTGCAGAGCGTCCATTATTTTAGTTCTTTTGCGGATGTCTACATTTCTGGTTTTATGAATTCTTCTTAGTTTCAATAGGCTTCTTTCCATAGCATGTTGGCACGATAGAATTTTATTTTTTATTTTTTCGGTGTATACCCATGTCTGGCTCGCATAAGTTAAGCATGGGAGGATACAGGAATCCATTATAACTTTTTTTGTTTTCAGATCATAATTTCCTTTAAGTATTTCCTTATTTGCCCAGTATTTCTTCCATGCTGTATTCCGTCTTCTATCTACTTCATTTTCGTTGCAGTTTGCATTGAAGGATAGCATCTTGCCTAAGTACACATATTCTTCCACATATTCTATGATCTTCGCTTCTATTTTTATTGCCTTGCATTGACTGTTGGTCATTATTTTCGTTTTAGACGCGTTCATGAATAAACCAACTTTTTGGCTTTCTAAGTTGAGGTTCTGTAGCATTTTTTCCAATGTCGAGGCGGATTCACTGAAAAGTACTATGTCGTCTGCGAATCTTAGGTGTGTTAGATTTTTACTGCCTATCCATATGCCTTTATTGTTCCAATTGATATTTTTGAACACTTCTTCCAAAACAGCTATGAACAATTTAGGGGAAAGTGGGTCTCCCTGTCTCACACCTCTTTTGATTTCAAATTCTTTCCCCAGTTTTTCCAGTTTTATTCTACTTACGCTCTTAGAGTATATGTTCTTTATTACGTTTATGTACTTCTTGTTTATACCATTGCTTCTCAAGGCTTTCCATATAGACGAGTGTGTTATACTGTCGAATGCTTTCGAGTAATCGACGAATGCTATATAAAGCGGTTTGCAGTACTCTTTATATTTTTCCATGACTTGTTCTACAACATGTATGTGGTCTATTGTAGAGTACTGTGGTCGAAACCCTGCCTGTTCTATTGGTTGATTTCGGTCGATTTCTGGTGCTATTCTACTCAGGATTATTGATGAGAAGAGTTTGTATATTGTAAGTAATAAGCAGATTGGTCTATAGTTGTCAATATCTAACGGGTTTCCTTTTTTGTAGAGCAATATTATGTTTGACCGGCACCACTGAAGCGGTACTTGTTCTTTTTCCATTACTAAGTTAAATAGTTTAGCTAGGTACTTCACTAATATGGGCGCTCCAGTTTTCAAGGCTTCGTTTGTAATATGGTCTGGTCCAGGACTCTTTTCAGGTTTTAGTTTATTTATGTGTTTTATTATTTCATTTTCACTTATTCTGTCTGTTGTTTTTCCTTCTGGTTCGTTCTCTTCCTCAATGTTTTGGTCATCTTCTTTCATGTCTTGTGGTGGTGCTTTGTATAGGTTCGAATAGAAATCAGTTGCATGCGTTATTATATCTTCCCTATTTCTCATTTCTCTGTTTCCATCGTTTAAGCTCTGTATCCAATTTTTAAAAGTACTTAGTTCTTTGTACGCTCTCTTTGAGCTGCGGTATGTTGACATGTTTTTTTCTATTATCATTCTCCTGTGTTCTTCGTAATCTTTTCTTATTGCTCTGTTTGTCTTTTTATATAGTTGTGTTAATTCCTTTCTCATTTCTCTTGACTTTGGTTTTGTGGTAAGCAATTCTGTTCTTCTTGAGATCAAGTTAAGAGTTTCTTCACTGATTATTCTATTTTTATCTGTCCCAGGTCTTTCTTCCAGTTTCATGCTATTAACTATGGTTTTTTCTAATTTATCGCTCAGAACTTGTATGTCTTCAGTATTTTCCATTGACTTATATAGTAGTTTTGCGTTTTCTCGTAAGTTTTGTAGATAAATTTCTTGTTTATTCATGGATTTTAGGGTGTTGAATGTGTTTCCATATGAGCCTCTAGACCTCTTGGGTGTACGTATTTTTAGGGAGCATCTAACCATCCTATGATCAGATGGAAAACTTAATTTATTCAACACATCTATATTTGTCACAGATTTTGGGTTGTTACTAAGTATGAAATCAATTTCGTTCTTCGTTTTTGAGTCTGGGGATATCCATGTCCACTTCCGAGAGTCTTTTTTCTTAAAGAATGTATTTATTATTGATAATTTATTTTCATATGCATATTCTATTAATCGTTCTCCTCTTTCGTTTCTCGTCCCATATCCATACATTCCCATAACTATATTTTCTTGTGGTTTTGGTTTTCCAATCTTTGCGTTGAAGTCTCCTATAACAAGTAAGGTTTCGTCGGCCATATTTTGAGCTCTTTCTATATCAGAGTAAAACTTTTTAACTTCTTCTTCACAATGTTTTTCTGTGGGTGCATAAACCTGAATTATCGACAATGGCCCATCTTCAAATCTAAGTTTTAACAGGGCAACTCTTTCTGAAATGCCTAGGAAACTCACTATGTTTTCCTTGTATATTTTCTTTATTAGAAAACCTACACCATATAGTCCAGGCGTCTCTCCTATGTAGCAAAACACATACTCTTTGTGTTCTTCTATGGCATATCCCATTCTTCTCACTTCAGCAAGCCCTATGATATCCCAGTTAATTTTATCAATTGCGTGGTTTAATTCTAGCATTTTTGCTGTTGTGGACAGTGATTTTACATTATAAGTGCATATGTTTACACCTTTCTCTTTTTCTGTTTTTTGTTTTGAGTGTTCAGGTTCAGATGTTTTTTCTATTTGTTGATTTAGTTGTTTGATTTTATGCGATGGTGGGTTGTGGTCTGATTCCCCACGGGGACCAGCCGGATTGGGGAATATTGAGATGGTTTCTATTTGATACTTGTTGTTTTTATTATTGTTATGTTTATTTCGGTTCCTGCAGTTTTCTAGTTTTTTGATGTCTCCCCTGTTAGCCGACCTGGTCTATTCTTCTCTATTAGTAGTGGGTTGGTTTTCGAAAGTTTAGCTGGTTGGGATATTCTTCCAGTTTCAGGGGCTTTGCTATAACTACTTGGTGTGCTGTAGCTACTTGGTGGTGTTGAAGGTGGCGAAGATGGCACTCTTTTCCTCTTTTCTGCCTCAGATTTCTCTTTTACTACAAGCTTTCCGTTTTTGATTATAGCATACTTTCCGTTTTCTCTAGCCTCCTTGAGAGTTGTTTAGAAGCAAGAAAAAACAACATTATCTTGCATGGAGTGGAAGAGAAGGAAAAATGTGCTACGGAGCTTATGAATACTGTTCTAGAAATACTTAACAACAGTAATGGTGCTGAAAGCGAGACATGGGACAGGTGGGAAATAAATAAATTGTACAGAATCGGAAGACAAACCGAAAATAAGATCAGGCCTTTAAAGATAAGCCTTACCCTCGCATGGCGCAGAAATGAAGTTCTTAAAAACAGAAAAAACCTTCCAACTGGAATATATGTAACGGAAGACTTGCCTAAAGATGAGTTGGAGTCAAGAAAGGCATTTCAACTAGTACTCACCAAATCCCTTCTGACCTGACAGCCCATGGGGAAGCCAGTGCTGCAATAAGTCTTGCCACCTTCGTTCACCAGGTAGCACCATGTCACCGGCATGTTATCCAGAATCCAATGATGTTGGTAATACAGCGCCATTCCCATTTTCAACAAGTTCAACTTCTTGCTGGCCTCTGGGTCTGCCTGCCGATAGGACTTCGTACATACTGCCTTACAGTTCACGTTCTCTAAGAAATTTATCTTGTATAGACTTGGCCTTATTCGTTCGCCAAATACCACTTGTCCCAGATTTTCTACGGGCGAATTAGTCTCATCGGAAACACAGAAATCGAAGTGGTGATACTCAAACGGAATAACTGATTCTTCTGTGTTAAGCCTGTTCACAAATAGCGGTATTTCACTCTGAAAATAAGTTTTATTAAAAGGATTGTTAGTGCGATAGGGAAAATGATAAGAAAATATTTTCAACATCCACAATTAAATGAGTGCTTAGGTAATTAAGAAAAGTACTCTTTTATTACACACGTATATTTTTTATAGGCTTTAATTTTTCTCCTTTTTTGAAGGAGAAATTATTGCCGATTTTCTATAACGATGTGTATGTTGTGTGTTGTCAGTTTGGTTTCCATACAAAATGTGCGCGTCATGTAGACTTTTACATACCTTGCACGACTTGCCGATGTCTTCGCCGGCTTTACAATAGTTCACAGGAGCCAGGCCAGGTAAATAGAAAGCTCTAATAGGCGTCAATAGCAAAAATGCGCATACTACCAACGATGGTACACCCATGGTATGTTGTATTCAGTCTTCCCCCGGGCAAATTAACAAGTCAACACTATCATAAACTGTTCACATACGAGGAATATATCCACATATTCGTGTACAAGCAAAGAAAATCCGTAAGTTTACGCTAATTTTGTTGGAATTTCCTTAGACCCATCACTCGTCGCATTCGGAAACGTCACCACTCAAATCACATAAAATGTTGCCATATTGTTAAATACATTATGTCAAAATGATTGGGCGAGGAAGTTGGCCCAACAAGCAAGAATAGCCGAAATTCCATTGAAATTCCGCAATATTATGCTAGTGTATTTTTTGGGCTTAATGAATAAAGCTACAGCTACAGCTAATTATATATTATTTTTTCCTGTTCTTAGTATTCATCATCATCTCAGCCGAAAGACGTCCACTTAGTATTGTTTTCATAAAAATAATAATGTACCTAATCACGTTTGCGTTGTCAGGTAGTTTAAACAGCATACAACAAGAAGGAACAACGTCAAAAATATTTTAAACCATTACCAACTTCAACTTTTATCTTCCTTTATTCTTTGTGGCAATCATTACCTATAATAGCACTAAACAAGCTGCCCAAACAATATTTTATTATTGCTGATTTTAATTATTATTATTTATTAAAACTTATGCTTGGACCACGTTGGGCCAACTTATTTATTCAGATCATATTGCTGGGCCATAACTAAGTACAGTAAGCAGCACTTGCGGCTGAAGACTCGCACTACGAAACTCGCTTCTACTGGTACGGAATAACGGCGCTCTCAAGGTCAACATGTCCAGCCGCATGTGCTACTTACTGTACATACCTATGTAAAACCACAGAATAAATAATAGTAAAACAAAAAGTGGATCTCTAGATATAGCCCTGACCAGAAAAATAAAAAGCTCTTGGTGGAGGCGGCGCCACGTGTATATTTTTATTTATGTTTATGGCAACAATTTCCATTATAAAATTAGTTCCATTGAAGTTCCGCAATATGGCGGGCGAGGATTTACCTATTTTTTTTTCCGGTCGGTTTTAAAGTTACCTTGCTTGCAGGGATGGATGAATAAAAGATACAAAAATTTAAAGTTTCAACTTTAATAATTATCTCATGTCTACTTAGTCAAAGTAAACTTTATATAAATTACTTATTGTAGGTAGGTAGGTAGGTATACGAGTTGGTAATTTAATTACATTATGCCGTAGGTATTGCAAATGATTGATCTACAATGTGAACGGAAATCGTGTATGTAGGTAAGTACATACAGTAGCCACCACATGCGGCTGGACTTGTTGAGGTTGACCTTGAGAGCGCCCGTATTCCGTAGCGGTAGAGGTGAATTTCGTAGTGCAAATGTACAACCGCATGTGCCGGCTTTTCTACCTAGTGACTACCTACCACAGATAATATAATACTAGTTGCTACCTACCAACTTTTTGTTCGTTTTGTTAATAAAATATGCTACCTACTTTCTTACCTACGAGTACCTATAAGTTAGATTCACTTTATTGCAAAATTTAATATCAACACATTCCGCATTATTAGGAGCTTATAAAATTAAATTAAAATCACCTCATAGCGAAGAGCACAGACTTTTCTAGCTCTTTGAAAAGCCCGAGAGATATCGTAGCGTTATCAACTTTAATAAGAACACAAAAAAAACTAAAAAAGAATGCTTCGATAAAAAACCACAACTGTCTATTTGATGGGCAAGAGTCGTCGACGAGGCGCGGTTTTGCCTACATCCACCAGAGAGCCTGTGTCGTCATCCAGGGGTATCCCACGGGCGAAGGCCGATATCAGGCCTAGGGAAGCTGCGGGCTTGTCTGCAGGCACCATGTGACCAGCGCCGCGGATCATCACCTCTGTCAGTTTGCCAGCAGTTTTGTAATATCTGGAAGTAGATTATAAATTAACAAAATGAAATAGGTACCTAAGACCTCCTGACTCTTTCCTTTCTTATTTCCAATTCAATGTTATACGTCGTATTTACTTCATGTTATTAGTATTTTTTGTATAAACTGACCAAGATCTAGGCCGCTTGGTGGGCTACTATGAATTTAGAGTAGGCTCGAGCCCCTAGGTGGGGACATAACATTCATATGAGGTTGGTAGTAGTACCATTCCGGCTCAGTGAAGATCAATTGAATTTACTCTACACGTCCTACTCAATCTATGTATCACTGCACCATACCATTGACATAAAAACTATATTTAGTCAGTAAGACAACGTGCTTAGAGCCTATAGAGAGAGCAACAGTAGTGTAGGGATAGCTACTAGATACCTACTAGTAGAGATTTGCTACCAAATGCCCTCAAAGACAAACGCATCAACAAATAAAGAATCTTCTCTCACTTACCCAGCTAAATTGCCATCATGAGTCCAAATTTTCCTCTTGGCCTTTTTAAACTCTTCTGATCCGGAGAACGAAAGAGCGTCATACGTGTTCACTGACGGATGGTAGGCTACTATGATGTCCAGGTGACCACTGGAAAGTAAAAGGTGGTTTTTAAAAGCTTACAAATGATTTACCTACCTACTTTATTCGCAAAAAGTAGCTCTTATGTAGGTAAAGCCAGACCAAAGAAATAATCAAACCTCGCCATGTTGCGGAATTTCAATGGAACTAATTTTTTAAGGGAAATTTTTGCCATAGTCGTAAAAATATACACGTGGCGCCCCCAGAGCAGGTTTCTTATTTCCTTGGTCAGGCTTTAGTAATAATCATCTTAAAGCTATTTAAAATATATCACGGCATTTTATGAACCCTTCAGGGAGCCGCTGGATGTGAGCAGCACAGGACCGACCGTTTTGGACATTTTTGGGCAATATTTTTTTGTCCAGGAGAGCGAATATTTAATGGTTGAAATTGGTGATGGTGTTTTATTACGACGCCTTTTTCTCCGCTCTATTCATTCCACAAAAGCAAAGACTTTTCTGCTAACCCTATTCAGATCCTACTCACTTGTACAGCATCACTCTATAGTTTTCCAGCAGCTCTTCCAGCCAGTGCTTCGCGGTGCCCATGAAGTCTGGCACCAGCTTCCGATACACCACTCCGATCGACGTGAAGTTGGTGTTTCCTACGTGCAATGCGCTGCGAACTTCATCCCGCTGAATGTAGTCCATGTACGCTCCGTCCAGACTGATGTCGTCATCTAGGTAGTTGTATAAATTGTTCAACTGGGACTCTTGGATGAAGAGTGTCAGGAGGTAGTTGTAGTACTGTAAAAAATATTGTGCAATTTAAACTTCATGAATTATTCTAGATAGGTTTTCTTATTTATTTTTATTTTTTTATTGAAATATTACCCTTCTGGACTGTCTTATGCATTGTATAATTTTTGAATTGTACGGTAATTCACCCCTACCGCTACGGAATACGAGCGCTCTCAAGGTCAACATGTCCAGCCGCATGTGCAGGCTACTGTACCTACCTGTATGTTTATGTGGGCTAATCAATAAATTATCATTACCAGTTCAATTCAATTTCAATTTATCTATTTCTTAAACAGTACAACAAACAGTACAGTTCATTGAAAAATTACACAACTAGCCTGCAAGCTCACATCACATCCTACATCAAACGACCAAACTTATTTTTTGAGAAAAATATCTTCCAGCAGATCCATGTCCTACATCAAAAGACAGGCAAAAATTTATAAAGATAATGGTTGTAGAGTTCAGTGTCAATAATTTCATTTAAAAAATCATAACTTGTCTATATAGCGAGTTGTAACTTACTGCATAGGCCTTGAGCATTTGGCCGTTCCTAATGAACTGTGTGACGGCGGTTTCCAGATGATTCATGGCATTGGCGACCTTATCATCAACCAGCCCCACTTCCCGGACAAAGTGGCTGTACCTCTGCAGGGTTAGAGGATCAATAAAGCCATTGCCGATCGCCAAACCCTGAAAATAACAACAAAATTGTTTTTTTTTTCACTAGGACGATCCAAATTTACAAAACATATTATTATCGTCTTTAGGTACACCAGAAAACATTTACAAAAGTTAAAAAGCTGGCTACCATGAAACTTTTACAGGAAGCAAGGGATATTTCATGATAAAAAGTTATGGTATTAGAAAGGGTCGTCTGCAAGTTTTATCTATCTACAAATATGGCGCAGCCGGTAGGATCCTAACAGATTATTTTACCTGCAAGTTGATAGGTTCATCTTCCTGTTTATGCCACAGGATCTGGACGCCCAGTGAAGGGATGTGTTTGCCTGCGTATGATTCCCCAGCGATCGTTAGAGGAGCCTTCCTCAACTCCGGGAATATCGTCAGGAATTGCTGAAGAGCATTGTAGAGGTTCTCTCCAATCTTGAAAAAATAATTTGGTTAGAAAAGCCTCTGAAAGCCTACAAATAAAATTTAAAAGATACTTATAATTAGGTACCGTTGTCTGATTAGTAGCATATCCGCGATCGTCGTCTGTGAAACTGAAGCCAGTGCCCACTGGGTTGTCAATAAAGAGCAGGGAGTGATTCTTGCCCCACGAGTACTTGATTTCTAAAAAAAATAAAAGAATTGATTCTACAAGTTAAAGGTTCTGGTGTCTAGAAAAAGTATTCATATACATTTTAGAAGATGAAGAAATAAAAGAATAACGCAGGAGAATAACCCAAGCCGTTCTATCGTATAGTTGATAAAGTGGAGACCTGGGAGAGGCCTAGCTCTGTCCAGAAGTGGACGTCTTTCGGCTGGAAATGATGATGATGAAACTGGTAGGTATCTATGTGAAAAAGTATTGCGGATTCACCAACTAACCTTCCAACTGATTATCGTCGGTGACTATGAATGGTCCTATTTCAGTGAAGAGTCCATACAGTGATGAAGCCCCAGGTCCACCTTGAAGCCAAATGATCCAGGGTGTCTCGTCAACAGCCTTGTCAGCCACGGGGAAGTACCAGAACCATAGGTTGGCGTTGCATTTCTTGTTAACCTAAAGAATTACTTTTCGTCAATGACTGGCAGAACATTATGCCGAAATGTCGCAATACTTAAAATGTAAAAATAGCAGCTAGATCTGCCGTTGTGCCAGTTCTGCAATTTTATTCCTTTTTCTAATCCTTCATTGATTCCTTTCTATAAAAATTCCTCACATAAAAATAAGAAAATATTGTAGGCACGCTATTAATCTGGCACCTATTTCAAATTACACTGAAGTCTACAAATCAATTTTTATCGAACACTAATGCTGCAAAAGCAATGGTAGATAACATGCGATACCTACAAGGAAAGTAATTAATATGCTTAAAGTAACGGGAGTTTTAATGAGACTGCAACTGCTGTGTACATTTGCATGAAAAAATGATAAATATTCGTTTAGTTTTGCGTACGTTTCTGCTGGCTCCCACATACGAGTAGTTGATAATAATTTTATTATAGATGAGAGAATTAGGCAGATGTGATCATCCGCGGATGTTGCCTCCTACTCGACTGGTTTGCGCATTTTATTGTCTTGTTATATAGCGATTATAACAAAATGATTACGGTAGCTAACTAAGGTATTAACATTCTACCTAATAACGGTATTTCTAGTCATTTATATTCATCAAACCAGCGGTTGAGGCTTGTGTTATAAAAATACTTTTCAATCTTAAGCTAGCCAAAACGTAACTATTCTACAGAAAACAAAAAATTCAATTACAACAGTAAAAAGAACCTTCTTAATTATAGGACTCTAGGGGTCTACCTGTATCGGGGTAAATAGGCCTTCGCCACACTAACTATCCTAGTAAAGCAAAATTACTTAATATCTGCAATTTTTATACTTTTTGAACAATCAAGTTTCAGTCTCAATGCTAAAATAGTAAACCTTGTGTCGTCCGTCGTAAAGTCGAAAAACCAAGTTTCATTCGCTTAGTAAGTATTTTTCGATATGTCTAGCTAGGGGGAACGAATCTAGGCCTGATACGTTGAAAAGGGAACAATCGTGAAAATTAGACTACTTGAAATTGTTCTACCACCAAATCAAAAGTCTATCAACGGATATCTAAACTAATTAGGTATATATTTTAGAATCATACCGTCAAATATCCAGCATAACTTTCCATATCAGGCAGCAGGTAATCCGGATCCACAAACGCTGCCTTCCTTGCTTCTTCCATCTGCTTCTTCTCGATGTAGGGAGTGAGGAGTAAAGGTTTTCCAGAATCGAAGCCAGCTCTTCCACGACCAGGCTTGTAAGTTCGCTCCATAAACGCCAAGATGGGTTCCGGTGCCTCCCCAGGTGGAAGCTCAGGTAATGTGTAGTCGGTAGAGAAAGCTTGGTGAGTACATCTGTAAAGTAATGTTTTATGAAGTCTTCTTCTTGTCGAGTCGTCGGCAAACTTAGATAGTCTCGGCCCAAATACCAGCTACCCACACGAAAAGCAGCGTCAATGAGGAAGTGTCCTAAAAAATCTAATTAGTCCGTCAGTTAGATTACTAAAAATAATGTACACGTTTTTTTTTCTTACAAACGAAAAATGTCGACGGTACAGCACTTTGAAATTTCCAGTGACGACACGCCACCATACAAATTGTACGGAAAAAGTGATGTCATAGCACTATTCTCCTACATTTTGATGCACTATATCGCTGCTATATCTTCGTCAAATTGAAAAAACAAAACGTGTTCAATATTTTACGGACTAATTAGAATCGATTTAGTTTTTTAAGGACACTTCCCTATTAAGTATTTAAATGGAAAGAAATATTTTTACCGATAAACTGTTCATTTCATGTAGGATAGAGAATCACATGTTTGTAAACATTGAAGCGGCAGATATTTTAATCTATAGGTACGTATGTTAATAAGAATTAATACACATATTTTATGTTACCGCTTTAATGTGTTTTAGTTGTATTCTAAAAAGTATCTGGAGAAAGTGTGAAAACAATTGCAAAGTATTATTTTTATCAAATATTTTTATGGAAAATTATTAAGTATTGCAACTTAAGCCGACTAAGTCAACCTAAAACATTAACTACAGGGACCGAGAAAGAAAGAAATTAAGAATCTTACACTAAAAACGAAATCCACAACAGCAACATTTTCCTTTACACTCACTACAGGATGCTCTTAATAAAATAAAATGCCAGGATAAGTTGTAGACAAGTGGATCCTGTGTAGCACAGGCGAGGAATGGAACCTGCACTCGGCGATCCCGAGCCTTGTATACGCGGTCTTGAGCTTGAACTTGGATTTATCTCGATCCAGCGTATAGGGTGTCCCGATACCGAGATATCGAGAGATAATGGGAAATGTTTTTGAAGTCAGCACTTGAGACATCTCGAGTGTAATAAACTAATAACACTTTAGTCCTTTCGAGTGGTGTGTAACGATGAATACATTGATTTATTGAAAAACATTTTTCTTTGTATATTTTGTTAACAGCAGGAAGTAGAGTCAAAGTCACGCACTATTATTTTTGTATTTTCTGATAAATTTAATTTTCTATATCGACAGTATTTTCTGGGTTTCTAATAGGTATTACTTGAACAACAATATTCTCTTCAATAGTTTTTGTTCGGGTATTTTATTTTAAATCACATTATAAATCGTGATTTTGTAAAATAAATACGAGTGTCATTTAGATTACGTGGGTAATTGAACAACTTGCCAAAACAGTAAAAAGTCGAAAAAAGACGATTGCGTCTTATAACCTTTCGATGTTTTTTCAGTTTTTAATCCTTTTTATGTAAATACTTACCAATCTACGTAAAATAAATATATTTAGAAAAAATGTAAGGATATGATGCGAATGGTGAAAAATGCTATAATTAAAGCGTTGTATTCATAAATTGAGGACATCCTGTAGCAAGTTGGTGAGCAGGTACGGGGTAGCGACCTGTTTAGCATAAACGCGCTCCCACGCTCCACGATAGATTCTTGCACGCTCGCATCTGTGATTTTGCTCTATATTTAGGATGTCGCACTAAAATATATTATTTACTCGCGTCCTACAAAAGTCCCACGGTCTACTTACTAAATCCACGCATCCGCGGGACCTCAGAGATTGATGTAGCACCAAACGCGGCTGGAATTCGCAATGACGTAGGGAACCGCGGTTAAAACACAAGATATATTTTCCCACGATCTCCATTGGTCGCTCCGGAATCCCGGTGATATAATTGTTCGTTTTTTCTTTCTAAAAACAACTTTGAGCTTATTTTTATAGTCGGAACGTGATTTTGTCTTAGTAAAAAAACATTATGCATCAACTTTGCTTGCCAGGAGTCAAAATTGTTTGTACCTACTATGAAATTATTAATAATACCTACTGACTGTGTCAAATTCCATGTTTAGATTGCTAAAATGTAAATAAAAATCCATTTTGTTTGCAGTTTTATTGTGACCCATATTGTAATGTATTGGTACAAGCAAAAACATAATTACTTAGACAAATATTTTAAACAAAGGGTAGAAAGTACTTGCATACACTCCAATAACATTTCCGAACAGGGTAAACAGTAGCAGAAGTACAGTTGATTACAAAAGTGGACTACATACAACAGGTAATATTTTATTAAAAAGTAGGTCAAAAGTTTAAAAACCACCTCTGTAGCGTCATTGAAGAGTAGAGACAGATCTTGAGATGACTGATTCAAATATACTTAGACGACAATAGTAGATAATTGAAACCTACACTACCTACCTATCCTACATTATATAGTCAGCTCAAAACTGATACAAAGTATTCTACTACACCTGGTTCTGTAGCATGAAGTACTGTGACAATAGTTTATCTTATTTTTAAGCGTCAAATTACTGTAATTGCTGAAACTTGCCGCATCGAAATTCCGTCACGCGTGAATCCCCAGTTGATATTTTATTTAAAGGCTTCGCGTTTCCGTTACATTAACTACACACATTTTCCATAGTTAAAATTTCAGAAATTCTATTCTAAATAACTTCGATCTCTGGCGTGATGAAACTTTACGTTTGACTTAATGAAATCTGATTCGCTGCGAATCAGGCAACAACGCCCGTACCCGCCGGCGGGGGCGCGGTCATAACATAAATCAATATTGATAATCAGAGACGGAGCCCTTCAGGCGTCGTCTCCTTCACGATGTTTTTCAATTTCAACGCGCTAGGTCGTGGTTCGAGGCTCCCTCGAGCCGCCCCTAGACGCGTTGGTATATATGAAATTTTTTGAGGTAGGGTCTTCCGCTCCCCCGCAAGTCCGGTGAAGCTTGATCTGTCGTACTTTTTCGACTCAGCATAGGTCAATTTAAAAAAAATATATTTACAGATTAGCACCAAAAATATCCAGCCATCGATTTATAAACTGATAAAATTAGTTCTTTTGATAAAATTAGTTTTGCTTTACTTAAATTTTGAATCCTGTATTCATTACGTAAATGTATAAATATGAAGTTTTTCATGCAAGACTTTTTAGACAATACATGTTTAATTAGTGTTAAACTTTTTATGGTAGGTCCCTTATGTAGACTGTATGTCACTTTACGCATGAAAACGATTCCATGAGTTTCAAAGAGTTGACTTATAACTGTTTCACATAAAAAGACTAATAATAATGTCGAGATTTTATACCTAATCAATACATTTAATGAGTTTTTAACAATAATGTCAAAGTCATCGGTTGTGTATACAGCTGCGATTTCATTGATTACCTAACAATTGTGTATATCACTGTACTTGACTTGCAGTCTAGTATAAAAATAATTGCCACATGCTATTTAACAGCGTTTTCAAACAATCTTTTCATTCACTTTCATAAGTGTTCAGAATGAGTGTGCTGCCGTTCGCTTTTACAGTATTATCAGTGTGGTTAGTGCATTTTTATTTTTAATTAGAGCTAGTTTCGTAAACTCAATTACACTATCAAAGAAACACGAGTAGATTTTTAACGGTCCGTTCTTAATACAGAAGAAAAGTGACGAAACTGTACGAGTATGTGCAAAAATGTGATTTCCATGTAAAATATAAAATGCTATTCAACGGGGAGGCCATTAGTGGACGTGTTTTGGCGGAAATGGTCATTTAACGGTGGGATTAATGCTACCTGTACCAAGACACTATGCAATAACAATTCTAAGATAATTGTTTTTTGAATTACAGCTTCTTACGAGTATGTAGCACAGGAGATCCGAATTGTAGTTCCTTATACCTTACAAACTTCATTATGAATGGCTCAACCGAAGTCGGCCGAAACCTCTCCGCGGTAGACCCGAGCCTATTTCTCGGTCTACGCAGTTACTCCGGCTTCATAACTGTCAAAAAGGTGTACAATTCAAACTTGTTCTACTGGTACTTTCCTCACAATGACGTCACTACCGCTCCTTGGATCATATGGCTGAGTGGAGGTCCAGGAGTATCATCGCTTATGGCTTTATTTGATCAGATCGGACCAGTGAAGCTTGAAAATGGGAAAGGTATTAAACTTGGTTTAAATATATTTTTTAAAACTTTCTTTCTACATTTTCACACACACACACCTATCTAGAGAATTCAAATTTTTTGTATGTACTGTATCTTTATATTTGTTTGTGTATTTCAGTCATAAAGCGTGACGTGACTTGGGCCAGCAATTATTCACTGCTGTTCATAGATAACCCAGTGGGCGCAGGATTCAGCTTCACCGACGATGACCGAGGGTACACCTCCAATGAGGAACAAGTAAGCCACTGTGCTTTCTATGGCAACACCAGGTCATATTTTCAAGGCAGAGCAAAGCGCGCAAATTTTCCTAGCTCTATGTCCAAAGAAATTTTTTTGGATAAGGCATTTTCTGACAGCTGTAATCAAGAAAAGAAAAATGGTGAGCCGTCATGGGACGCCTGGCAGATGTGAAACATTGAAATGAATAATATTTTAAGTTATTCTAGAAAACTATACATTAGTTTTTATTTTTTTAGGTCTATAAGAATATACCTACACTTTTTTGTGGCACTTAGATAATAATTTTCTTTAGTAAATACCGACGCCAGCTCACCACGGTCGGCTCGCCACGGTCGCCACGCCAATAATCAGTCTTACCCGTCGCCCATAGATGTTTCACATTAAAAATTGTATAATATGTTTCGATAGATGGCACTAGTATGGTTGAATGTAGACAATGACCTTAACCATTGGATCAGCGATGCTCTGATACTTTAACACCGATTTTGGTTCAGGTCAGTGATCAGCTGTACGAGTTCTTGCGCCAGTTCCTGGAAGTATACCCGGAGCCGAGGTATGCGCCATTGTTCATCGCGGGCTCATCCTACGCCGGCAAGTACGTTCCGGCTCTGGCTGCGAAGATCCAAAGGAACAATCAAATACAGAGACCCATTGCATTGAAGGTGAGGATTCCTTGTCAACCAAATGTAGTGCAGTCATTGGGGTAGTTAGGTGTATGGAGACTTGGGAAATTCCTCTCGCATAAAATAATGTCATTTTCAAACTAACTGTAATCCAGTTAGCAAAACAATCGAGAGAGACAAACAAAAGAATCGAGAAATTCATCTCTAATAAAATTTTCTATGTATTACCTTACACTATCGCAATATGAACTCTCGCGGGAGTATTAAGGAATCATTCTAATACCAGGGTTTATGAGGTAAGCAAGCAAGCAACTACTTGGTTGGACTACTCGTACTGGTGCTGTTTCCTGGTCTATCTTGAATTTTCTCTTCTGAAATTACATTACAAGTTTGTAAGTAGTCTGATAAAAAAATATCAAGTACCAAGATAAATATTACATTCAACATTTTGTCCAGGCATCCATTACGTAATTTCGCGACAATAAATTCGTATACATTTTTTGTTAATTTGATTTTCTAATTGATTAGGCCAATTTTTTGTTTTCCTATCATTAACTTTAAGCTTTAACAAACCAAATGACAAGTTATTTTATTTATAAACTATACATAATTAAATTAAAATTCATTCTTGACTTTCGTCAATTATTTATAAATACTAACCTATTATTAACGCAAATTATTATTTAACAACTAGTTTTTAAGAATAGAATAGAATAGAATAGAATAAAAAAAGATAAAGAAAGATCTGTTAATTAAAACTCGAAAATAACTGTGACCCAATAGAGCTGATCCCTATTTTGATGACATTTCAGGGTATAATTCTGGGAAATGCGATGATCGACCCACGTCACATGATGCACTATACCGACCTGATGAGGGAGCTAGGCTTCCTCGATGATGACCAGCTCGTGGAACTAAACAGCATCGAAAGAAGTATGCTCCAGTTCATAGACGATGGCAAAATGGTGGATGCTTCAAATGTGAGTATAATTACTAAACCCTGAATTAATCCATCTTAACTTACTCATATTTTGAACGCGAAAGTTTGTCAGGATGGATGGATGTATAAAGGATGAATGTTTGTTACTCTTTCAAGCAAAAATTGCGGAATGGTTTTAATGAAACTTTTCAACAATATAGCTTTTACATCAAAATATACATCAGCTACCTTTTAGCGGTAAAATACCAACTGTTATCGCGGGCGCAAAGCTAGTGAACTAAAAATGCTACAGGAGGTCCTTGTGTAGAGTAACCTAGGGACACCATGAGACAAGTTTGATCCTCTACCATTGATATAAATGGTCAGTCATTAAGGAGTTTAGGTACTCTGGGAAAAATACACATAGATACGACGAATCTGGAATACGACGAGTCCGGAACATGACGAATTCGGAACAAATCGGTATCTCTTGGAAAGTATCATTGGAAAAATTAACTATTTGTTAATAAAATAAAATCATATCTGTAGTCACAATATCACATTGTAGGTTAATCCGAGAACACCACAAATTAATAATAACGGTAAAATTACCTTTCAGAAATTCAACGAGACCATAGAATACATCAAGAAGAAAACTGGCGTAAACATTTATAACTTTCTAGAAGAGCCAACACATATCCACTCGTGCTTGGAACAATTTGTCACTCAACCTCACATCCGATGCGCGATCCACGTGGGAAATGCCAGCTTTGATCTGAACAACCAAGTGGTCTACAACAGCATGCTACCTGACATATCTAACTCGAGTAGACCATTCGTTGAGGAACTGCTCAAGTCATACGGAGTTTTGATGTACAGGTGTGTTTTTATTTTAAGATCATTGTTTTCGTTTTGTGTTTGCAGTACAGTTCGTGGTACGAGGTTTTTATACCCGTCATCACTATACTTACTAACTAAAGTCAAATATAAAAATGGTTCTTCCCGTTTCTAAGAGTTTGGTTTACTGTGTCTAAATAAATATTGGACCCGATTCTACATTTTACGCTCTAATTTAAATTTAAAAACCATATGTCCCTTTCACGTTCTTAATAACGAAAAGGGACAGGTGATTGTCAACCTACATTTAGAGACGTCAAACATCGATTTTACGCGTAATTTAGCTGGAATTTAAAAACATCCCGACTAAATTAAGCAGAATTTGACAGCTGCGCAAAATTCATCCATCTCCCTGCGCTTCAAAATTAAATTCATTCATCTCCCATCCTTTACACACACACACAATCAAAATACAAATCTTTCCTCTTTATATAATTTTTGTGTGAGTATGATATCATGATAATCGTTTCTTATACGATTCTAAATAAATATATATTTTTTTTCAGCGGACAACTAGACTTGATTCTGCCCTACAGTAACGCTAAGAAAGTTTATAAAATTATGGAATGGCCACGACGACAGGAATATTTAAACGCAAAGCGCATCCGTGTGAAACAAATATATAATAATGTAGTTGCGTAAGTATCCAAATATCCACTTACATATTATTTGTATATAAGTATAATATATATTTTTTATTGTTTTATTGTTCTTTTGTTATTAAGACTTATATTTTATTCTTTTGAGAGAGCTGGGAGGTGTACGTACGCGGACGTCATCCATGTTTTTAAAATTAAAGTTTGACATTAAATAAGTCTTTAAATAAGAAACAATAAAGGAAAAAACTGTTTTGTATTTTTTTCACAGGTATAAAAAAGCTGGGGGGAATTTAGTTGAAGTAATGATTCGGAATTGCGGACACATGGCACCTAAGGAAAAACCTGAAGTAGTGAAGTACATTATAGATGATTTTATAAATATATACGCATGAAAAAATAAATAAATAAAATAAATTGTGATATTTACAATATTCTTGTACTGTATTTATAGAGCGTCGGTGGCCACGAAGCTGGGGCCGTTGTCTTCTATTTGTAAGTCACTAGTTCGAAACTCAGCACGTAAGTATAATGTCGATATGCTGTCGATTTTCGAATTTATCTGCACAATTATTCGATGCTTTTACGGTGAAGAAAATCATCGTGATGAAACCTGTCCACACCTGTGAAGTCGACCAAACCGCACTAGGCCAGTGTGGTTGACAAGTCCTATTCCCCGCATTTGAGGTAGGCTGAAACTCGGTGAGGACATACTTTTCTGAGCTGTTAACTAAGTAACTTTCTATTTTATATTTATATTTACTTCTGTTAATTTTACTAATAAAATTACATAATATTTAAAAATTGTATACAAAATAGTTCAAGGCGACTGTAATTGTGTGCAAATATCTACGTAGTACATTAAGATGTGACTGAAACCGTTATCATATCATAACATTTAGAAGTTTATGAATTGAAGTTTGGAAAACTAAGTCATCCATGTCGGTTATAAAACAATGTGTTGAGTGCAAGTCGTTTTCATTTAGATAAGAGGCTAACATGAGTCGAATAGTGGCGGTTAAGGCTGCAGTGCTCATCATAGGATGGTAAGTGTTTATTTTATCAGTAACCATTACATAATTTTATAATTAATTGTTTGCCTTAACAATTGCCACTTGTTCTTTAGATTTAAAAACTTTATGATTATGAATTTTTTCAGCTACCTTTACAATTTAACCCAGTACAACACGTTTATTTTTTTCCCCAGTTATTGCTTTGTTTTGTACTTTACTGAAATAATGAATTATTTTCGATAATTCACGGGCTACAGTATTGAGCGACACTCTAGCCGATAATACCTAAGTTAAAGTTTAAAAAAATTAGCTTAACACAAGTAGCTAATGAACCTTCTATATAAGAATAATCTAATTGGCATTTCGGTGGTGTTAACCTCATTTGCTTCATAACATTCAAATCAATCCATTACATACATAGAAAGATACACTCTTTTCTCTAACGAAGTAAGTCGAGTTTTAACTAAAACCACCTAGCAAATTTTAAATTCACATAACGCGTTTCCCTGCCACAGTTTCACACAAGTAAAAGGATCAAAAGAGCCCCATTGCGAGCCCCTCTACCTGACTCCTTTCATCAAGAATGGCAGCACGAGTGAAGCTCGTGAGCTCTCTATCGTCAGCAGCGATCTTCTGCTGGGCATCCACAGCCACTCCGGCTACATCACCGTTAACGACGCCTACCAATCCAACCTGTTCTTCTGGTACTTTCCTCACGAAGAGTCGAAGCCAACGCCTTGGATCATCTGGCTGAATGGCGGCCCTGGTGCCTCGTCTATGGTCGGACTCTTCGATCTGATTGGACCTGTCAAAGTTGAGGATGGGATACGTATGAATGTTTTTCTTTTTGTAATGTTCTTTCTACGTGTAGGGTGGTGTAGGTATATTAATAAATTTACTCGATGCCAAATTATTTTTAAAATGAATGTGCTAAATGATAGCGAGAGCTATTTTATTAGTCCTTCCGGGAAAAAAAAATCTGTTTCTTGTATATCAGAAAAGGGATTTGTAATTTAAATATTATCTCCAATCATTCGTTGTATATTACCAGTACATATTATGCATTAAAATAGTACATATTAAGATAATATGTCTATATTATTGATTATACATATATACACACACATAGTTATTTAAAATTGACAGTAAAACGGCGCAGCCATCCGTGGACGACGGACTATTCTGTACTTTTCATCGACAATCCCGTAGGAGCAGGATTTAGTTTTACCAAGGACGAGAGAGGCTACTTATCCAGTGTGGACGAAGTAAGTTAACAGTTGAAGACGTATTTCGTGCAACCTTTCCCCAATTACTTAATATAAAAAACCAGTCTGAAATACCAGCGGACTTTACGTTATGTCGTCAGAGGATGCGACGGCGTTAACATTGATCCGCAGATATTTTCAATGTATTATCAAATACAAAAAGCCAGCTGCAACCAGCTTCTTTTGTTTTTCACTTTTATTTTTTTAACAATCTAGTCCATATTTACTGAAACTTTTCCCCCGCATCCACAGGTAAGCAAGCAGCTGTACGAATTCCTGGTCCAGTTTCTGGAGATGTTCCCGGAACAGAAGGACTTGCCCCTCTTCATCGCCGGCGAGTCTTACGCTGGCAAGTACGTGCCGGCATTCGCCATGCAGATACACAAGAACAGAGACATGAGACGCCCTTTGAAATTGAAGGTGAGTTTTGCTGCTGGAAAACGTGACCTCCTTACTTGTGCTGAACGCCTGGTAGTTGTGACAGTATGTGCTTTAGTTTTGTTGGTTTTTTCTGGGTTATCTTGTCTGTTAGGTCAAGTTTGTAAAAAATTGAATCTACCTACTAATATGGTCTAAGAAAACAAGGTCCTCTTTTGGACTACGTGACTTGACACAATCCTACGTGATCATGCTGTTCATCCTTGTCTATTAACACGCATTCGACAAGGATGAACAACATGATGATGTAGGCTTGTGTCAAGTTACGTGGTCCGAATGTAAGACCTTGTTTTCTTAGACCATGCCTACTTACTACTTAATGAGAACTTTTTTTCGTACCTACTTACTACAAGCTGTAGTTGTAGATTTATTTCCTTCACAGTATAAACTAGGCGGCGGCGCCGGCAGTGAGCGTCTTTGCGATTATTACTTGCTCTAGTCTAGGCACAGTAGTAAATATGGTCTAGGCACAGAATAAATATAATGTTCTGGTCGGTCTAGGCTTCGACCTGATAAGGGATGCCCTATAGAATAAGCTGGAATGCTGAAACCTTTGTAGGAAATCCTACATTGATCTTAGTTTTTAGGATACTAATTTGTAAACCAATACGGAAACTTAGACGAATTATATTGAATTGTCTATTAATTTTTCGTAAAATAAATAAAACTCTTGACTGTACTTAATGGTGTAGCTGTAACCGTATACGTAACTTTCATTAACGTACAAATTCTTATCGATTTTGCTAACATTCGAGTCTTTATAACAAATTCGATAAGGAGTAGAAACTCCAAAACATTTCTTCTCAGCTCTAATAAGTGAGATGTATGAAACTATTGTTTACAATAAATCCTATGGGACACAATAAAAGTCATAGAAAAAAAAACAAACGCACTTGGAAAATTACTCGAACGTACTTTATAAAGATATCTAGAATAAATAGTTTAAAAAACTAAAAAACACGCTTCCTGTCCGCCACCTTGGACGTCCGCCATATTGGATTTAAGTCACGTGACTTTTTTTTTCGTATTTCTGACAGCAAACCCTTTCATTTGATACCCATATCATGGGGGTGGATTTCAAACAGCCAGTTCGCCATCTTAGGGAGGCCGCCATATTAGATTTGTAATGACGTTTCTTAGCTAGTCATGTATTGTCATCAGAACTCAGAGCGTGTGCAAAATTTCATCCTAATCGAAGACCGGGAAGTGGGTCAAATTAAGATTCCAAGATTTTTTTTAAATACAATAATGGGAAGGCCGCCATATTGGATTTGTAATGACGTTTCTTAGCTAGTCATGTATTGTCATCATAACTCAGAGCGTGTGCAAAATTTCATCCTAATCGAAGACCGGGAAGTGGGTCAAATTAAGATTCCAAGATTTTTTTAGATACAGTAATGGGGAGGCCGCTATATTGGATTTTTAATGACGTTTCTTAGCTAGTCATGTATGTCATCAGAACTGAGAGCGTGTGCAAAATTTCATCCTAATCGAAGACCGGGAAGTGGGTCAAATTAAGATTCCAAGATTTTTTTTAAATACAATAATGGGAAGGCCGCCATATTGGATTTGTAATGACGTTTCTTAGCTAGTCATGTATTGTCATCATAACTCAGAGCGTGTGCAAAATTTCATCCTAATCGAAGACCGGGAAGTGGGTCAAATTAAGATTCCAAGATTTTTTTAGATACAGTAATGGGGAGGCCGCTATATTGGATTTTTAATGACGTTTCTTAGCTAGTCATGTATGTCATCAGAACTGAGAGCGTGTGCAAAATTTCATCCTAATCGAAGACCGGGAAGTGGGTCAAATTAAGATTCCAAGATTTTTTTACATACATAGTTACTTACAAGTGAAGCTAATATAAAGCGTGTAAAAAGAAAATTACACTGAAACTAATCATTGAACCAGCTAGTCCCGCGGCTCCGTCCGCGTTAACAGTTTTTTCCGTGTAAACAAGGCATTTTCCCACGGAAAAACGTAGCCTATATCCTTTCTCAAGCTCTTCTTCATTTCTGTTCCTAGTTTCATCAAAATCAGTTCAGTGGTTTGGCGTGAAAGCGTAACAAACAGACGGACATACTTACTCGTACTTTCGCATTTATAACACTGCCCCGCCTCAAAGCAAAAAGGCCGCTTCTGACAAAGTTAGTTTTATGTGTTTTTAAAATCTATGTTCATGTCCGTCAGGGGATCATCCTGGGAAACCCGATGATAGAGCTGCGCAGCATGATGTACTACAGCGAGCTGACGAAGGAGTTGGGGCTGCTGCAGGATGAGCAGGTCGTCGAGCTGAGGGGCTTGGAGACGGCCACGGTGCACCTGATCGAGGAGGGGGCCGCGGTGGACGCTGCTAAAGTGGGTAACTCTGCTATGCTTGCTTATCACCCTTCAGGTAAAACTAATAATCAGAGACGAAGCCCCATAGGCATCGTCTTCTTCACGATGTTTTTCCGTATCACCGCGCTAGGCCTAGGTTCGAGGCTACCTTGAGCCGCCTCTAGACGTGTTGGTACATGACTTCTTTGGGGGTAGAGCAATTCACTCCCCTACATGTCCGGTGAAGCTTGATTTGTCGTACTTTTTCGATTCAAACATACGGAGGTAAATAAAAAAGCGGCCAAGTGCGAGTCGGAATCGCCCATGAAGGGTTCCGTAGCAGCCAGTAACATAAAAGTGACTTTGATCGATGTTTTAATAATAGTGAAAGGTAAATTGCGGTTTACGATTTATGACGTATTAAAAAAAACTACTTACTAGATCTCGTTCAAACCAATTTTCGTTGGAAGTTTTTATGATAATGCACATCATATATTTTTTTTAGTTTTATCATTCTCTTATTTTAGAAGTTAGAGGGGGGGGGACACACATTTTTCCACTTTGGAAGCGTCTCTCGCGCAAACTATTCAGTTTAAAAAAAAAAACTTATTAGGAACCTAACTATCATTTTTGAAGACCTATCCATAGATACCCCACACGTATGGGTTTGATGAAAAAATTTTTTTTTAGTTTCAGTTCTATGTATGGGGACCCCCTAATTTAATTGTTTTTTTTTCTATTTTTGTAAAAAAATCTTAATGCGGTTCACAGAATACATCTACTTACCAAGTTTCAACAGTAAAAGTATTATAGTTTCGGAATAAAATGGCTGTGACATACGGACGGACAGACAGACAGACAGACATGACGAATCTATAAGGGTTCCGTTTTTTGCCATTTGGCTACGGAACCCTAAAAATAAACCTGCTTATCGTGTGGGTTTCGAGATTAACTCACGAAATCTTTACTATTGATTTTAAACGGGATATTTACCATGGTATTTGTTTTGTGTCAGTAAAAAGTATATCTTTACTTATAGTATGACATCAAAAAAAAGCGGCCAAGTGCGAGTCGGAATCGCCCATGAAGGGTTCCGTAGCAGCCAGTAACATAATATAAAAGTTTTTGTAGTTCGTTGTGACTTGATCGATGTTTTAATAATAGTGAAAGGTAAATTGCGGTTTACGATTTATGACGTATTAAAAAAAAAACTACTTACTAGATCTCGTTCAAACCAATTTTCGTTGGAAGTTTTCATGGTAATGCACATCATATATTTTTTTTAGTTTTATCATTCTCTTATTTTAGAAGTTAGAGGGGGGGGGACACACATTTTTCCACTTTGGAAGCGTCTCTCGCGCAAACTATTCAGTTTATAAAAAAATGTTATTAGGAACCTAAATATCATTTTTAAAGACCTATCCATAGATACCCCACACGTATGGGTTTGAAGAAAAAAATTTTTTTTTGTTTCATTTCTATGTATGGTGACCCCTTCAGTTTATTGTTTTTTTTTTATTTCTGTAAGAAAATCTTAATGCGGTTCACAGAATACATCTACTTACCAAGTTTCAACAGTATAGGTATTATAGTTTCGGAATAAAGTGGCTGTGACATACGGACGGACGGACGGACGGACAGACAGACAGACAGACATGACGAATCTATAAGGGTTCCGTTTTTTGCCATTTGGCTACGGAACCCTAAAAAGTATTTAAGCAAAACGAATATTTTGGAACATTTATCAATTTTTTCTCTATTGTTGTAATTTAGTAACTAACATGGGTAGGTGGTAAAAAGGTGAACTACTCATTCATTGCTCAGTTTCATGAGTACTACCACTATGTTACAAATAAACAACCAGTTAAATTTCACGGAATATAAAATAATGTGGTTGATCCAATTCTAAACCAGAAACGGCATTATTAACTTACCTAGGTATTTACATCTTTCAGAAATTTAATGAAACAATAGAATACATCATGAAGAAGACGGGTGTCAGCATCTACAACTTTTTGAAAGACGACGCTCCCTCGAGCTCCGGTTTTGAGGATTTCATCATGAGGCCTGAAGTGCGAAGACTCATCCACGTTGGCAACGCCAAATTTTACATGGAGAACGAACTGGTATACCAGAAAATGATGCCAGACATTGTTAACTCAACGAAGCCCATGATTGAGGATCTGCTAGACTCGTATGGAGTCATGTGTTACCAGTAAGTATATCTTGAAATACTTTGATTTGATTCATCATCACAATCATTTCAGCAGGTAAGCGTCCACTGCTGGACAAAAGGTCTATAAACACCGAGCGGTTTCCCGTGACCCTCACAGATCATTGGTCTATTTTTTTTCTATTTATGAGATAGAAAATTAAGTACTGCCGCCATTTTTCTTTGAGGATCAGATATTGTCTACGCCGTAGCACTGTTGCTACGCGTCGTAGCAAAATGCTACGCAAGATGTAGAAACACATTATTGGTTAACGAAAAATATTATTAGTTAAAAAAAAACATCTTACAACCATCGACAAAATAATTAAGATGGTAGATTAATCAACTGTTTAAAATTATGAAATAAGTTTGTGGAAATTAGACAACTTAAAGTTTACATTCTGGGGACTCTATAAAATGAATATTACACAAGTTAGAGGACGAGTGAAATTATTTAATAATAGCATGTCATCTTTTCAGTGGTCAGTTAGATCTATTCATGCCATACGGCCTTGTCACACGAATCTACAACCAGCTGAGGTGGAAAGGGAGGGACGAGTTCGTGAGAGCGCCTCGGAGACGTTTACGGCACTATCCTGATGACAAACTTGTTGCGTAAGTCTCAATACACTTTAATATTCTTTGTTGACAACAAGTGTGTTAAGGTGCGCTTACACGGGCAACTAAAATTGCTCCATTCCAGTCAATTCTCGGCAATTATGACGTCACGACCACATCAGGCAATTCACGGCAACGGCGACATGCATCAATTTAGGGCAATACAAAATTGAGCGATATGTAGCGATATGGAGCGATATCGAGCCCTACTTCCACCCGACCTCTCGGTTTCCCCGCGGAAGCAAGACGGCAAGCCGCAAAACAAACAAGTGCGAACGAGATACATACAAAAATTGCCTGGAATTTCCAAGCCCATTGGAAATTCAGCAATTCGTATCGGCGACATTGAGCAATATGAAATATCTGGAGCAATTAAAAGCAATTCGCCGAAATAATTGCCGCAATTTATTGAAATTGCTCCATATTGCTCCACTAATTGCTCCAGATCGCTCCATTCGTGTTGCCGAGCAATTATTGCCCGGAATTGCCCTCGTGTAAGGGCACCTTAAGATGTGTGTAAGGAAAAGTGTCACTATCCTTTATACCGTTAATAATGTATGACACATTAAGGCGGCACCTTGAAAATTTTAGTGTTTTTTGATTCGATGACCCTTGTAATTTGAACAAATAGGTATTATGATTTTCAGATAATAATATACATAACTTATATGGTCCGAAACACGTTTTTTTGAAAATTTTGTCTTCTACTGTGATTTTAAGTTTTTCGAGATGCCGCCTTACAATGCAAATATTTGTTTGAAATTATGCTCTACGCGGCAAAGTTCATTCTCCACGCTCCACGCGCGGCGCGTCAAGTCGCGCGCAAAGAGTTGAGCAAAATATTGGTTGAGCAGCGGGTCCGGAGGTCCGGAGGGCACCGGCGGCGCGCGCGCATCGCCGTCACGAGATTCATGAACTTTTAGAGCAGATTAAAAAAAAGATAATGGCGGTCGAGTCGTCTTTATCTTGACTTGACTTTGTCGTGAAATATCTTTACGTCAATTTATTAACAGCATTTTCATTTGTTTTATATACTTAATTGCAGATACAAGAAGGCAGGAGGCAATTTTGTGGAAGTGTTGGTCCGAGGGTGTGGCCACATGGTGCCCAAAGACGAACCCGATGTTGCCAAGTTCATAGTCGACATGTTTGTTGCCATGTTTAAAAAATAAAATGTCATAATAATAACGGCTTTTATTCGTATTTACATTTTTATAACTTATTTTATTACTATTTGTCTGCTATTTGTCAATGACTATCAATAGGCGTGGTTTGACAAAAGAAAGTTTGAAGAATTAACAATTCACAGTAATAATTTACAATGCCATTTAAAAAAGTATTTCTTTTAGGAATGATCGAGTGACTTATTTTTCTTCAAACTCAGTTTTATCAAGTTTTTTTAAATTAACTATTACCTCTTATTCTATTCTTAGAAGTAATTTTTTAAACGTTTATTCAAAAGAAAGTATTTTTATTACAATTAATCCTTTCAAAATGATGATAAGGTACTTTATTTGTATTTAAGTACTCTTTTTGTCGCAATCTTATTTAATCAAAAATTCATCAAACTTCATTCAAATTCAGTCTTTCTTTATGCTAACTGCTGACAAAATTATTCATGCACGTCAAAGTAAGTATTATTAATTTACCTTAAAACATTTATTAATGACAACAGCCTATTCTATCCATTATGAATATGATAATAGGGCGTTTTCATTTAGATCACGCAAGTAATAAAACAACCAACTTTTTATATATCTTAAAAGGTAAGTATTTGCACAGCCAAGCACAACATATATACTTAACTATATTATATTAGTCTAATCTATACAGGTTTTAAATGATAAGTTGACGGGCAAGCCCAATCCTCATATCTGAAAGACTTCGCCAAGACCTTACCAAGACTTACACATACTAGGTAACTGTCCAATTTATAATTTACTTTCTTCGGGAAAGTTGTTGTAAACTTTCGCCAACCTGTCACATACATTCAGTATACCTTATGGCTCCAAATATCAAACACCATGTCAAACACTCTGTTCCTCTTTCACTTTGTTCAAGACGATCGATGGGGTCGACGAAGTATATTTTAATAACAATGATTTGTTGTTTTATTTTATATCTATGTACCTAACAAAGTAAATTCATAGACCACAAAATAAAAAATGAGATGAGATAGGTAATATGTTTGTAAGTTACCAGGTAGGTAGGTACTCATTATCATAGAAAATTTGGCATAAATTATCGAGCACCATTTACTTAACCCAACACAAAGTGTACATACTAATATTTATGTCAAAAATATATCATCAGAGTTATTCTCAACACTGTTATAAAAGAAATCTTCACTCTTTTTCTTTAGTCCAATATAAAGGAATATCCCTATAGCTAATACTAAGACTAGTACTACATTTAATACAATACTAACTATTGTGCCAGGTGACGGACTGTCATCTACAGCTACTATAGAAGCTACAGAAGGCGTGATATTTGTACCATTTTGAATAGTTTTCGGTGTGGTTTTTTCATTTGGATTTGTTGATGCAGTTGTGGTTTCTGTAGTACTTGTACTGGCGTTGTTTGAGGAAGAAGCTATTGTTGTGGTTGGAATGAAAGGCATATCGCTAAAGTCATAGTTGGGAGGTTTTTCCATCTCGATGTTCTGGATGAAGGATGAGACTAATTTGAAGACCTGGGCTGGTTTGTCAATAGGCGCAAGGTGGCCAGCCCCCCGGACTAAAGCCTCTTCCAATCCTCCACCGCTCTTTATATACCTGGAAGATTAAAATTACTAAATAAGATAATGTTAGAGTTTGTATGCAAAGAGAACCGTCATTGGTTTAAAGGCGCTGCAGCACTTCATTAGCGTATTGTCACACTATAACAGTGCTCCGAACTTTTAGTTTAAGAAATAATTGAAGAAATAATGGAAGAGATCTCTTATAGAAATAAGCTGGCCTTTGTATACTAGCTATAAGTATCAAATTTATGTTTGTTTTATAAAGATTATAATACTAATTACAAAACGACCTCAAAGATGTATTCAAAATAAACAAATGAATAAATGAAAAGTAAAACAAGTAACTGCATAACAAAATACAATCAGGACCAAATCCAAAATTAATTTCTAAATATAAATTGACTCACCCTGCCACACTCTCCTCATACCACCACGGCACGCGCGGTTCCTTTAAGAAGTCATCCCTCTTGTTCCACCTCCACTTGGTCCTCCTGGCTTCAGCGTTGGGCACACACGGCGCTGTCAGATCCAACTGTCCGCTGGAAGGACAAAATTAAAAGGTTTTTGTTTGAAGAAAGCTAATAAATACCAAGGATCAGACCGTTCATGGTTGGCCGTTCGAAAGTGATGTTCGTCACACAAAGTCAGCACGTGCTGAGATTCTAGCCCAAGTCTATTCAAAAGTCAAAGTCAAAAACGACTAAAGTCTTCTAATGAAGTAATACCTAAGTCAACTCAAACTGACACTATACGCTTTATGATTCAATGAACTCAATTATAATGTAAATGTATACCAAAGAAAAGACATAACCTTGAAGCTTCTTTTCGGTGAGCGTTTGGTTACATTACATCATAGGGACTCCATTAAGTAAGCTAATGGACCATAGTTCTGTGCTAGTTCTAAGAGACAAATGGTTTGCTTGGTCCTTAACCAATACCACAGAAATATTATAAAAGTAACTCCAATACATCAGCCTAAAAATAGTTCACTTTCCTAAACCACATGTTTGACAGACGGGTTGGCGGTCATAATTCGTTTTGTTTACACAAGTGTGCTGCTCATTTCTACGCTACATAGGTGCGTTTAGCCAAAAGCACGATAAGTGGAACACTTTCAGCATAATAATTTGAATTGAACACTTTTGACTTTGAAACGTTCTTATGCCCGATTAATAAGAGAGAATTTCAGTGCGTGTATTCAGCTTACCTTGCACATGACCGTACTTGTAGTCACCTTGTACGCCCACAAGAAGAGATTGAATAACAGCCAGGAAACCAAAATTTTAGTTCATTACTTACTAGTAAATACTTAACCTATATTATTTGTTTAGTAGGTGTGTTTTTTATTCAATAAACTCACCAGTAGATCAGAACCTTGTACTTGTTCAGCAGATCTTGCACGATCTTAGCTGCATCAGTCAGGAAGTCTGGAACCAATTTTTGGTTGACTGTTTCGTTCCTGAACCGGTATACCACTTCTCCGACATGGAGAGCTGATCTGATCTCCTCCTTCCTTAGGAACTCTTCAAAGTCCTGTAGACTGTACTGATCAGCTAGGAGGTTGTCGGTCTGATCTTGCATGGTCTTCTCCTGAAGCGTGTCCAATAACTTGTTGCGGAGCTGTGCAAAAAAATTGGTAAATTTAGGGAACGATACGAATACCTACATTTTACTTAGCGTACTGTGGGTTTCGAGGTTAACCTACCTCACAAACCCTGGTGTCAGAATCATTGAGCCACCTATGGCTTCTGACATGGCTCATGTAACGACTACATCCGTAGATAGTAACCGGGACCAACGGCTTTACGTGCACGGAATCATCTTTCTTTCCGGACAATCAGGTGATTCAGCCTGCAATATCCTAACCAAACCGGGAAAAGTTGGCTATTGCTTATTGAAACGTCACTGGCAAACTGGTAAGCGCTTGGAAGCGTTTTCAAGCTTGTCCAAACGTTTGTTTAGGTTTAGAGACTGTGGTTTGTTTCAAAAATACCTAAAATAAGGTCAGCGACATTTGGCCCAGGCTTTCCTATTCTTAGTAATTCCAGCCTAAACCATTAGTTTTACTCACAGTCTTAGCCATTTCGCTTTGGCCTTTCTGCACTGCGTTTGTGTATAAGTCCTGCATAGGTTGTACAGCCGCAACTCCTAAGGAGTCGATCAAACCCCACTGGTAGAACGAGTCCGTGATGTTCACTTCGTCTGCTCGATCCAGGACTGGGTTTCCCAAGATTATGCCCTGGAATGAAATACACAAGCAAATTTTAGGACCAATTGTTACGTATCCTATCATTCAATAACTTCTTGCTTTTTTATGTTAATATTAAATGACGTCAGTAATGTAAATAATGGGTTTATTGTACAAACGATCGATAAAGTTATTCTTATCAAATCATTGATTCTTCTGAATTTCTGTTAGTTCATTGCCTAAATTGTCTGTGTATTATTGTTTATAACTTTATTTTAGTATTTTGCTTTATTCACCCTGATTTCATGGTAAGCTTGAGCCCCTCGGTTGGGATATATGATATAAAAAATAATGAAATATAATTTATTTGCAACATACACAATACAATAAACAAAACAACAAGCTAAGATGAGCTATAATTTTTGTTTAACTAGCGCGAAGCCACCAGAGTTTGACCTAGTCAATCATAGTGAGCTAAATAATGACCCACATTCTTTTCTCACAAAAAAACTGCCCCTCTAACATGCCCGGTCCACGCGTAACAGACATAATTTTGTCAGGCGTATTCTCTTATCCTTTTGGAGGATATTTCAATATGGCGGGTTTAAATGTGCGACAAACTTTTGTCATATCATTGCATGCTACGGAGGTTCACTCTAGCCACAGATTTCTAGCCTTAAAATTGCGTTTGATTTTATACGCGTTCTTTGATCTATAGTCTTTAAATGTATCCACTGACCTCTAAACTGATATTCCACTCGTCAGTCAGTTTGCCCGCGTTCATGATCTTCTGTGCCAGGGCTGGCACGTAGCGCCCGGCGTAGGACTCCCCAGCGATGAAGAGAGGCGCATTCCGGAGCTCCGGGAATATCGTCAGGAACTGCTGCAGGGCGCTATAGAGATGAGCGGAGTACTGCAAAATGAAATAACGGAACAGGTTTTGACGTGACAACGTCTTATAATTCGATGGAGCCGGCTTCACACACGAAAAAACATGACGCATAGCGGCGTTACCGCGCGGCTGAGGCGTTCCTTTTAAGGCTTGAAGTGCAAGCGAGAGCGCGGAACGAAAGAGGCACAATCGTTGTCACGTTCAACTATCGTCAGTTACACCGACTTTACAGACAACCGCTTTTTTTAAGGTCTAAAATCGAATGCATAGCATATTCTTTCTGGCCCACCATAGAATCACTTTTGCAGTTGATGCAATTGTCAACCAACAAAAGCTAACCTAGATAGAGATACCTAACTGGAACGGCATTCAAAATAATACAGTAAGCCCGCATCATTAAGATAAAAATCACAAGACATGATATGACTCTAAAGCGCACAAAACACATGAAACCTAACAAATGTTTACTTAACTTGTGCTTCATTCTTTTCTTTGGGTGAGGCCAGACGAGCGTAATTTTTGAGTTGTGAATCGTTCAATTTCGGTCGCGCAATTTTTGTTTCATACAAAATACGTAACTCATTTTGAGTCGCCGTGTGAACGAAACAGCAGTTTTGTATGAAACCGAATGTAGCAGAAATACGCGACAGAGAAAACGCGACTCAAAATTTAAAAAAAATACGTTCCTCTGACCTCAGCCTTATCCATTAAGTCAAAATTAATAGTACATTTATCATGAGCGAGATCAATCTTGCAGCCGTGTGTTCGAATTCACGCGTGCTATCAAATTACCTATAAAAAAAATAACAGCCCCGTAGCCTAGTTGGTAGTACGCCTGCCTATAAAGCACAGGGTCGCGGGTTCGAATCCCGCCCAGGGCAAACATTCGTGTGATGGATGAGCACTTGTGTTTGCCTTGTGTCTGGATGTCGTATATTTATATATGTATGTATATCAGCTGTCTGACACCTATAGTACAGGCTCTGCCTAGTTTGGGGTTAGACGGCCGTGTGTGAGAGGTCCCACATATGGGGGTCTCTTAAATGAACGAATCTAGGTTACAGTAAACAAAATAAGAGAAGACGAAGACACATACCGTGGACATATTCGTGGCAAAACCCTGATCACTGTCAGTAAAGCTGTACCCCGTGCCCACTGGGTTGTCTAGGAACAACATGGAGTAATTGTTGCTCCACGCATACTGCCGACCTGGAACACGATATCGTATTATTTAGTAGTCTTTTATCTTTTGTCATTCATTAGTTTTGACGGCCTCGTAGCCTATTTGGTAGTATGTCTGCCTACGAAGGAAGGTCGCTGGTTGGAATCTCGCCCAGGGCAAACATTCGTGTGATGAGCACTTGTGTTTGCCTTGTCTTTTTAAGAACTGCTTTTGAAGTTCCATACTCAAGATAAAAATGAGATACTACTCGTATTTTTAAATATTTTCCTTCAGTCTCTTTCCGCCATCCGCTTTCCTCATAAACAATTTCCACAGAAACCATTGGACCAATTGAGATGAAATTTGGTAAATGTATGAAAAAAAAAACGTCACCCAAAAGAGGCTTTGCAAAATTTATCATGTGACATATCAAATGAAAGGACTTTTTGTAGCAATCTCAAATATTTTTACTCTTACAATTTTAAAATCAAAAGATATTTAATTTAATGAAATAGGCGATAACCATTCCCCTGCCGCATTATCACCGAAACTATTATGCCTAAAATAAAAATTTATAAAATAAATTTATTATTCTTTGGTTGGATCATACTTTTTTACCCATAAATTATATACAAGAAATTCTCAAAAATAACCGTATTACTATTATTTATTAAAATATCGAATACACCACATACATACATCTTAGGGTATTTAAAGTTCCTACTGTAGGCATACTACGTAAGCTACAGCGACAGGCTCGAAAAGCTGTCAAACGCGACATATTGACAGAACTACTATGGCTTTAATGTCACTATGTCGCGTTTGGCAGCTCGCTCGCTCGCTGTCGATAGAGCTTGTCGCTTCTTACGTAGTAAGTCTATAGATGATATAGCAAAAAGTGTGTCAATTGTCGCGGCTTGTTTTGTAATATCCGACATTAAAAGATTCTTAATCGACATGTCAATAGTGTGGAGTCTGAGATTTCCTTCAAGTCTATGGAGTTTTCCGCCTATTGTATGCGAAGGATGCCGAGTGGGTGACGGCGTGTGTATTTCACAGACATACAAAGGGAAGCAGACCAAATATTACACACTTAGAACGCGTGGCAACTTTTCACTCGTAGCTTATTTTTGAATTGCCAAATTAATATAGGTATTTATAAACAGTTATTGCGGGTGTTGTTTAATGAAGTGCTCTTTCACATTCATAAGTATAGTACTTTAAGGTGCTCCCTCACCGGGAGCATTCGCGTGTAATGTAACGTTACAGATTTGAGCATTACATCAGTGAAGGAGGAGAACCGAGCATTACAATGCGCACCTTGTAATGATACAAAACGGGCATACATCAGTGAAGGAGGAGAACCGAGCATTACAATGCGCACCTTGTAATGATACAATGTGTAATATCTTGATACAACTTGTAACATCAATGCGCTTCACTTCCCCTAGCCCCCCGCCGCGCCGCTATGAAATGCTCAAAGTCGAATCTATAATGTTACATTACACGCGAATGCTCGTCAGTCAGGGAGGTATTATTGTAATGTAATGCTCAAAGACGAATCTATAATGTTACATTACACGCGAATGCTCGTCAGTCAGGGAGGTATTATTGTAATGTAATGCTCAAAGACGAATCTATAATGTTACATTACACGCGAATGCTCGTCAGTCAGGGAGGTATTATTGTAATGTAATGCTCAAAGATGAATCTATAATGTTACATTACACACGAATGCTCCCGGTGAGGGAGCACCCTAACTATTTTTGTTCCAAATATTACCAATTATGTTAAAGAATAACAACAAAACTTATGTAGCTTAAGTGGAAAATTATGCCACGCGACATCTTCACTACATCACTACATAGTATAAAACAAAGTCGCTTTCTCTGTCCCTATGTCCCTATGTATGCTTAAATCTTTAAAACTACGCAACGGATTTAAATGCGGTTTTTTTTAATAGAGTGATTCGAGTGGAAGGTTTATATGTATAATACATGCATAATATACTTAGGGATAACCCACAATAACTATTTTCCTGTGCGAAGCTGGGGCGGGTCGCTAGTTGTACGAGTATTGTTTAATCTGCTTCCCTTTACATTTACATGTCTGTGGTATTTACTACGTAATATTGCGCTGCCCTGGCGCAACAATCCAGACTATTGTATCCGTTTGTATTAATGCGTCGACTGGCAGTTGGCGGTAATAATTATTGGTTGCTATCGCCTTGAAAAACTAATACCTACTTTAATTTTATTATTGCCGTAAGCTTAAAAAAACATATGTTGACAAGGCTTTAAGATAAGCTAAAAGTGAGCAGTCTTTTAATTGTCATATTTATATATTTTAAATTAATGTGGCTACTTATAATAATTAAAAATTAGTGTAGTAGCCTTCGGTAGTAGCTACGTTTACGATACTATAAGTACCAACGAATAAATGTTTTCATGTTCTAATCTTTGAAAATAAATACATAACATTACTGATATATTGTGACTTCTGATAAACCTGGAAAGATAGATTATAACCTTTCTCGCAATCATATATGCGGTTATTTTTAACAGCATACCTACATAATATTTATATCCAAGACTAAAGCCTTTCAGCTGAAATGATGATGGTGGTGATCAATACCAACAATACTTGTACCTTAAGAAATACCTAAAATACCAAATGCAAAAGTAATATTTCTACAGGTAAGCAGAGTTCCTTGAGACCTACTTGCCTATTTTCTGTCGGCTCTGTATTCATGAAAGGTTTAAGATCATAATTACAATTACAGTTGTTGTATTGTTGTTGTTGTTGTTTTATTAAAATATACGTGGCAAACAAACGTTATCATCTCTCGACCTTTTCCTTTCCGATAGCAACAGAGACAAGTCAGTCAATGTAGATTTCAAAATTTAGAGCGTGGAATGACCGCGCGAATTAGGGTGTCTTTGAATGATTATTATTTACTTTAATTGATCATCGGTGGACTAAAAAATACGTCACGATGTGGAAATAAAAGATGGAAGAAAAAGCTCACGTCGTACCTATCACAAATAAATTAAATAAAAAATACAAATAAATCAAACTTCAATAGATGACTTAAAGATGAAGTGTATCATTTACAATAAAAAATAAATGTCGTCATTCTTTATGTTTGTAATTATGTAATTTTCTTGGGTGCAATAAATGTTCATTAAATAAAAAATATCATCATAATGAAATTCTCTTCTTTGGGCATAAAAGCATGAACTCTGTACACTAATCACAGAAGCATGAAAGCATGCAGAGTAACATTCGCTTTAGGGTGCTTAAAGATAATAACAAAAACGACTTACGCTTCAGCTCTCCATTTTTATACTCAAAAGGTCCAATCTCATCGAACAGCCCTGCAAGACTGGACACTCCTGGTCCTCCTTGCAGCCATATGATCCAAGGAGTCTTCTCCACAGGCTGGTCTTGCACAGGGAAGTACCAGAAGAAGGTGTTGGAGTTTAACAAAGGGTTGATTGTGAGGAAACCGCTGTGGCTCTTCACGCCCAGGAAGAGGTTGGCGGGGACCGCGGAGAGGTTCCTGGCTTCGGTGGTTTTGTTCTCGTTGATGTATGCCGTCAGGAATAAGGGAGCGGATATTGCTGTGGCAGAGACGAGCGTAGATAGCAAGCTGAAAGAAAAATTATCATACTAATATTATTAAGAGGAAAGATTAATTGTATTTTTGTGTGTGACTGTGTGTGTATGTTTGTAATCAATAAAATCGAAAACTACTGTGCCGATTTCAAAAATAATTTCACCATTGGAAAGCTAAATTCACCTTGAGTAACATAGGCTACTTTTTACCTGAAAAACTGTTAACCGGGCGGAGCCGCGGCGGAAAGCTAGTCATTATATAATACTGTAGCATTTGTCTAGGTGTCTTCTTTTATAGCGGCCCTGCTGTTTCTCTATAACAACCACTATTTTAGCATTGCATTGCATTGTATTTAGCATTTGCTTTGCTAAACTCGTTTTTGTTTTTGTTTTTTAAATCCGGAACGTCTTTTTTCGTGATTGCATTTTTATTTTTATTTTAGCGCACAAAAGTTCATAGTAAAATGTATTAAGTATTTTCCATCTGCTTTCTTTTCTCGCCCCCGCTCGCTGACTCAAGTTGTTTGCCGATATCTATACCTATGTGTATTCATCTTAAACTCTCTATCTCTGTTTTACTCAATAGGGAATTTTTATAAGCGTTAATAGTACTTCACAGCTAAAATAATAGTAACGTGCAAATGCAAAACCAACTGTGTCGTTCGCCGTGTGGTTTAATTTCAGCATTTTCAGCCCAGAATTATTATTGAATCAATCCAATTATCTGGATAACGTACAAGGAAGTCCAGTTGCGAATTATTGTGAAATGTGGCGCAATAGGTATAATATATATATATTTTTATAGTTGCGCAATAAATTGTGGGTCCGGAGTGAAAATACGCTTTTTGCCAAAAAAAAAGGCTTTTAATTTTTTTTGTTGAAATGTTTCATTTTTCTATATCTATCAAAAGAGTCCGCTCGTGAAAAGAAAGCCGTTGGATGCGGGCAGCGCAGAACCGATAATTGTGGAGTTCTTTGAGTTTTGTCCGAATAAAACTACGATGATGATGAACAAATAGGTGTTATCGAAAGATTGTAAATAGTTATATACATGTGTGAATTGTTTATTATAAAAAATTGCGTCAACGCTGGCCTCATCACCGCGCTGTGTAAATCACAAAAGGCAGGAAACAATGACAATTTCACGAATTTTACTACTGAAGGCAGCGATTTACAAACAATAAAAACGGTAACAATTTCCAAATAGAATACACACTATTGTGCTTTATTATACTTTAGGTATTATGAATAAGACAAATGGTGAAGGTGTCTATTCCTATAGGCGATATAATCCATGTTTCGATAGAGCAGTGAGTGACAACCTAAATGTAGCAGGAGTCTCAGTAAGTACAATATGAAAAATATGCCTCCGAATGCTATCTCCATTAAATTGGCAGGCTCAAAACTGATAACAACAATTGACTATTTTAATTTATAGAAAAAGAGGATTTCAGTTATACATACATGCTACTATCATCTTGTTTTCATCTTTATAGTTCTTCAGAATTTTTAAATTTACTTTTTTCCTTTTGCGTACTAAAAACTATTTCATATGATGAGGACCATTTAACATATTAATTACAAGAACTATTAAATATACAATTCGTGTTTATTTGTTGTCAATTTATTAACTCTTATTAATTTTGGACCAATTTTAGATTAGATTAGATTATATTATTTATTTGCAAAACATGTCGTCGATGGCAAAACATCATTACCATAAAGCTTTGAAATTTTAATAACAATAATAAACTTTATTTGCTTTTAGTAACATATAGATAGAGTATTATAAGATCATGGGCTACACTGCTATAAAATAGATTTCTCATATTCTATCTAGTAATTAATCTGTTAATATTATGGTTTTCCTGTCCTACACTTACAAACAAACAATCAACATACAATTATAATATCAACTTTATAACAGAAAATAAAAACGCCGAAAAAACTAAAAAAGCGAAATATTAAATCCCCTGTTTTCTATCTTAGTTTTTATATGGGGATTTAAAGTGCTCACCAACCAGAGAAAACTTAGGTATTTTTGTGAGCATTTAAATACTAGCCTTTCAAATAAAAAAGAATTCCTATATCAAAATCGAAATACCCTGTAAAAGCCTTGCGTGGTCACACATAAAAAATACGCGTCTGTTTTTCGTTGGGTAAAAATATCATGAGACACTTAAATAATAATATTTATCATATCAGATAAAACGTGGATAAAATATAGTCATTGTTTACTAAACTATTTTCGGTTTCCTGTTTTTATGTCCGTAAAAACCATAAATATGGGATTCCCACATCGCGATTTCCACGAAAGTCTGGCCGTGGCCGCCAGCAACATTCAGACAACAACATTCACCACGTCACAAGGTTATTTTTATATTAGTGCACTTTACTATTGCTACAAGAGCGTAGAAAAGATTATGAAAAAAATGACGATCAGATAGAAGACACTATGGGGAAGGACATAGGCTACATTTATTTTACTAATTTTAATAACTAAAGAAAGAAAAATACATGATACGATGGTGATATGTTTACTGAGCGTGACGTCACAAGTAGTCACAACTATGAAACTGCATGGTTACGTAGGTATCACAATCTCCGTTTTAATATTGAAGGCCGTAAGCTCTATGGACAAAAGGCCTAAATTTCAAAACACCTATGGGATGAAAGGTCTAAAGTTTAAAAGACCTATGGACAGAAAGTCTAGTTTAAAAAAAACTAAGAATTGTTTACCTTTGTTAGACATAAATTTCCAATATCTAAGGTTAAATAACCTCATAAGAAAGGGTTAGTTTCAAAACAATTGTTTGTGACTTTTGAATTACCAAAATAATAATTGTCTTATATAAGTTTTTCCTAGGCTAAACTTGGTTAAGGTTAGATTAGGTCTGGTGCACTAGTTTGGCCTAATTCGATTAATATTTTAAAATTAAGCCTTTCGTCCATTAGTTCCACATTGTAACTTAGGTATCAAGAGTTAAAAACGACGTTTATATATTTTAAAATTAGGTCATCTGTCCTTAGGGATTTTAAAATTTAGGCCTTTCGTCAATAGGCATTACGACCTTAGATATTATAAACATTAGAGATTGTAATACGTAACCAACTGCATACAAGTTACCGGTTTTGAATTACATAAAAAAGTTGTTTTGAATAATCATGCATGAGTTCCGAAGTTTACGTAGGAATATGACAAAAACAATTAACAGCAAAAACTGTAGGTATGCATTACGAGTCGTTTTTTATACTATTTTTTTAATCTCGTATCAATCGATACGTATCTAAACCAGTTTCTGTGTTTTTTGTATGATTTTAGCATCAGGTTTTCAAAGTCACGTTCGTTTCTACATCCGCAACCAGTGTCATTATCTAACAAGTTTATGTTTATTTTCATACACATTTTCCCGTCTCAGACACTAAGGAAATGTTTGAAATAGATGTAGGTACGTATTAAGTTAAGACTTGTTCTTGTATTTTCCTGTCATAGTATTTTTTACTAGTTTTCATGTTATTATCTGAAGGTATTGTGTTAAAGGAGTGAGAAATGATGTAATTTTCCACGTATTTCAAAAGTAGTTCTTCTATTTCCCTAGATGTCAAATGTTTTCCGCCCCGTGGCTCCGCCCGCGTTAACAGTTTTTCCCGTGGAAATGAGGTATTTTCCCGCGGTAAAAAGTAGCCTATATCACTCTCCATCCTTTCAACTAACTCTATGCCGAAAATCAAGTCGATTGGTTGCTTAGTTAGGGCGTGGAGGAAGGACAAACAAACAAACGAACACACTTTCGCATTTCTAATACTAGTATGGAGTATGGATAAAACTTTGCCAATTCGAATCGCTTACCGTTATCTTATCAGAAAAAACAGTCTGTAGAGTTACCATATCTTCTAATCGAAGCGAAAAGTGATAATGATGATGATGATGATACGCTTCGATTAAAAGATATGGTAGATACTTATATTCGCTAACAGACGACATCTGTTGAAGTAAGCAATAACTAGTCTGTAGAGTTTCTTTCACATATTATTATTTTAATTTACATATTAACCATTTATTTTTATAGCTAATTTAAGTGCAGTAGGTAGTTGGTAGTGAAAACGGAATCCAAGTTTTAAATGAAGGTCCTTTAATCTTAAGCTCTGTACCTTAGTTGTTGCGCTTCTAGTGTGGTCATGTGTGGTTGATGTTTTATAATTATATATGTATTTATTTACGTTTCTGTGTTGCCTAATACCAGTTAGCATTTCAGTTGCTTTGTAAAATAAAATGAATTAATTGTATGTATGCAAAAATACCAAAATAAAGGTCACAAAGACTGGCTATCTATGCCATATTTACATATATGTATAAAAGAAAGCAGGCGCACTGTATTAAATCAATTAAAACGTCTGTTAAAACAGATAACATATACATCGTCCATCAGAAAACAAATTTCAGCATAACTCACCTTAAAACTAAGATAATTCCTTTATAAATGAGGTCCATTTTGCGACGCAAATTCCACTTTAAGTAAAATAAAACAGCATATTTTGTAATGTTGAATGCAGAAGCGTACGAACGCGGAGTGTCGGATCGGCGGACGCGGGCTTACTGCCGATTGGTTGTTTTTGGCCGGTCTGCGATGCCGGTTGCGCGTGCGTCGATCCCAGACGGCTGCGGGTGAGCTCATCATACGCGTCACAAGAATACTCAGCGCTGCTCAAGTCTACTCGCGTCATAGAGTAAGAAATATACTTTATGTTGCTAGTGTAGAGAAGCGACCTGAACCTGTCAAACAACGGTGAAGCTTGATTGGTCGTAAAGCCTGACCAAAGAAATATGACACCTGCTCTGGGGGCGCCACGTGTATATTTTTACGACTATGGCAACAATTTCCCTTATAAAATTAGTTCCTCTGAAATTCCGCAATATGGCGAGGTTTCATATTTCTTTGGTCGGGCTTTACCTTTTCGACACAAGCATAGGTCAATTAAAAAAAAAACTCTGTGATTGGGAACAGAGAGGTTAGAAACCGGCGCTTCGCTTTTGAAGTAAATTCGTTATTCTGAGTTGGGAACTGAGATATCTTTGTTTTCCGTCAGTTTCGGCCAATATAAAGCTGCATGCACTTCGAAGCAGTCACAACTCCGAGGCAACCCTTCCCGCAGCTCAGCCAGTTGACAGAAATTGTTTCTTGAATATTTGCATGTATTACGTCTACTCGCGCCGATAACACTCGATAATTTATGCTGGTGGTTATCATACTAATATTATAAAGAGGAAAGATTTGTATTTTTGTATGTGTTGTGTGTGTGTATGTTTGTAATGAATAAACTGAAAAACTATCGAACCGATTTCAAAAATAGCTACATTCACCATGAGTAACATAGGCTACCTTTAACCGCGGGAAAATGCCTCATTCCCGCGAGAACTGTTAACGCGGGCGAAGCCGCGGCGGAAAGCTAGTTAAAAATATTCCAATGACGAGTTTATACTGAGCTCACTCATTGGCATACATTTGACGCCACGGCGGCCGTCCGTTCCAAGTCACTCTAATATTAATTTTGTTTACATTTTAACCTATAAGGGTTGGGTTTGTGAGGTAGATATCCTCGAAACCCACTCGATAAGCAGGCAATGTAAGCAAGCAAAATTATCTTTCTTATAGTACGGCTTGCTAGCTAAAAAATATAAGGATATCGGTCCCATCTGGCAGAAAGTACGAAACTTGGCATGAATGTAGCTGTCATATATGTGCTTCAATATCGATATGGAAACACTTCGATAAATTATTGTTTCCCCCCTTTCCCCCCCCTTTTATCTCCCTCATTCTGGTTTTTTGAATTTTATACTAAAACAGTACGTCTGAGGAGTTTACTTTTCAGAGATCAAATCATCTTCGATAAATTGCCTACAAAACGATACTACATTTTATAGTGCTAAGATTAATATATTTCTATATACAGCCATCAACGTTTTATGAAATTTTAAAAACAGGCACACTTTTTTCTTCCTTACTTGATTTATAGGAAAACGACAAGAGTGGTGATAAAATGGACTAAAGAAGTCAACTACCTTATACATTAAGCTAAAAAATGACATTTACTTCATAGTCGTAAAGGCATTACTTCTAGAGTTACAGCTCACCGCGTCTGACTCAAGTACTCTTTTTTTTACCTTTTTAGAATACATCTTTCTGTTAACTTTGTTTAGCGTAGATTAGATTCAGATTTTCCAATTAGAAATAAAACAGTCCATGTACTAATCCAGGCCACAGTCTATTTACATGTAAAACTAGCTTTCTGCCCGCGGCTACGCTTGCGTTGTGTTTCGACATTTCCGTATTAATTTTTAACTATCCCACTTTTTTCCGTGATTTTAAAGTATCCAACATGTTGACCGAGTATATAAGGTACCACCATGCAAAATTTCATTTCAATCGGTCTAACAGTTTCGGAGATAAGCCCGTAGAATGTACTGCGCCGTATGAGTTACTAAAGTTTTTTAACTATCCCACGGGAACTTTTTAATTTTCTGGGATTAAAAGTATCTAAGATGTTGACCGGGATATAAGGTACCATTATACAAAATTTCATTGAAATCGGTCGAATAGTTTCGGAGATTAGCCCGTACAAACAGACAAACAGAGAAACAAAAATATTTTAAAAAAATCTGGGTATGTACTATATCGCTTCTTACATCCCCTTGAATAGGTTTATAGCATTTTTTTTCTATGTACAGATTTTATAGATTTTTTTTTGTTTTTCTTTGCACGGGCTAATCTCCGAAACTATTCGACCGATTTGAATGAAATTTTGTATAGTGGTACCTTATATCCCCGGTCAACATCTTAGATACTTTTAATCCCAGAAAATTAAAATGTTCCCGTGGGATAGTTAAAAAACTTTAGTAACTCATACGGCGCAGTATATTCTACGGGCTTATCTCCGAAACTGTTAGATCGATTGAAACGAAATTTTGCATGGTGGTACCTTATATACTCGGTCAACATGTTGGATACTTTAAAATCACGGAAAAAAGTGGGATAGTTAAAAATTAATACGGAAATGTCGAAACACAACGCAAGCGTAGCCGCGGGCAGACAGCTTGTTTTACATGTAAATAGACTGTGGCCTGGATTAGTACATGGACTGTTTTATTTCTAATTGGAAAATCTGAATCTAATCTACGCTAAACAAAAATAACAGAAAGATGTATTCTAAAAAGGTAAAAAAAAGAGTACTTGAGTCAGACGCGGTGAGCTGTAACTCTAGAAGTAATGCCTTTACGACTATGAAATAAATGTCATTTTTTAGCTTAATGTATAAGGTAGTTGACTTCTTTAGTCCATTTTATCACCACTCTTGTCGTTTTCCTATAAATGAAGTAAGGAAGAAAAAAGTGTGCCTGTTTTTAAAATTTCATAATACGTTGATGGCTGTATATAGAAATATATTAATCTTAGCACTATAAAATGTAGTATCATTTTGTAGGTAATTTATCGACAACTATTTGGTTCTTGAAAAGTAAACTCATCAGTCCTACCGTTTTTGTAGAAAATGAAAAAAACCAAAATGAGGAAGGTAAAATGAGGGAAAAAGGGGGGGGTAATCATTTCTCAGCGTGTTTCCATATCGACATTGAAGCACATATATAAAAGCTACATGTATGCTAAGTTTCATGCTTTCTGCCAGATGGGACCGTAATTCAGGTTAACAAGCCGTACTATTAAAAGTCTACTGAATAAAGCAAAGTATTGATATTGTAATGACTTTTAGCGCGAATTGGAAACCAGCTGCCCTGACGCACATGTCACATACATGTGTGTGACATGTGTTTATCACACCACACGTATATCCTATCAAAATGATGAATCTATACACAATCTAATGCAATTTCGATTGCATACCATAAAACATTATAAAGAGTCCACAATGGAGTCGTACCATGAGAATTCAAAGTTGGAAATTCCAACTTAGAAATAGACCAACCCATGGTCTAACAAGATAAGGTCCTGGTCCTGGTCTTAATGCTGGAATAAGCCTACACTTAGGCGCCTACACCACCGCCTGCGTCATCAGCGAAAGACAAACAAAGAGTAGAATAAGATAGCCAGATTGGCAGTGTACAATTTTGATGACGTAAGGTGGTTCACGGACGAGAACACAGGCGATGTATATTATTACTATCTTTCCGCCCGCGCTAACAGATTTTTCCGTGGGAATGAAATATTTTCCCGTGGTAAAAAGTGGCCTATGGGTTAATCCAGGGTGTCAGCTAAATTTATACCAAATTTCATTAAAATCGCTCCAGCCGTTTAGACGTGAAGAAGTAACAAACATACACACTCACAAACTTTCACCTTTATAATATTATACGAGTAGTGTGATACCATGGACCAACCTTATTCTTCTTGTAGGTGCTGTATGAAGCAAATAAGGTATACAAAACAAGGAAACAGCTGCCGTATTGCTTATTATTCTTGTACTTTTCATGATGATTGGGGACTGCAGTTGTTGTTGGTTGGTTGACATACAGTTACCTTACAGAGGTTGGGTAAGTCTTCTTGGGTAGCAACCACATAATCATAGTATACTATTCTTAAAGATTAGTTCGATCTGGCGCTAAAACCAATATTTGCATCGCACATTAAGTAATACTCGCTAAATTTCCATAACATAAGCTCCGTTAATATGGTTTGGAGTTGGCACGTTATCTCTACGAGGTCAAAAATAAGACGCACGTGTAAAGATATACCTAGTACTCTATTAAATTATATTAAAGTACTCGTATTGGAATTTTATTTGATATCTTCGTTGGGAAGTGTTACTCTGTATGTAACCCCCTCACGTATCAAGAGAGTCGGGGATAGCAAGTGTCAAGTGGCAAGTGTGTGTGTGTGATATTGTAATAAGCAGGTGATTCAGTGGATTGAATTTGTAAGGCAGGCTCAATATTTTGTTAACAAATACCTGATGTTGGTTTAACAGTGGTAAAAGCAACTAGTTTACATTATGTAGAGTAGATAAGATATTTAGGTAGGTTAGGTAACATCCTGCGAGAATCTATTTAGATGCATATATTATTATAAAAATCAATACAATATTGATAGGCAGATTGTTTGTTTTTATCGATTCTTAGAGAAACTTCAAGAGAGAAATAACCACACGCAGACCACAAAAACTAATGGGATATAACTTTTTAAAGCGATTGATATGCGTCACTTGTACTTAAATAAAATATATTTGTTATTTTATAATTATTATGGTACTTATGATTTATTATTGTCTGTGTTTATTCTCGTCTTACATAATAATGATAAACATGATAATAATAAATCAAAATAATTTGTTTGAAATTATATTTTATTATTTTATTTGCCAATACACCCATATTTTTATATTTAATTTTCTATTAAGACAGTCTTCTAACAGGTTAAAATTCAACTCACTGGTCAATATTACGAAAATAAACTATAATTATTATCGTTTTCAGCAGTAAGCGTCTTCAGTCTTTGGCACATTCAAAGCGGCTGATTCTGCAAACGCTTCCTAATATCTGCGGCAGACTTGACTTTTATTGTTGTATGAGAGCCTCCCCATCACCTGAATGTAGTTTCGTCAAAAAGTAAGATAGGTATTTTCTTGGTAAAAATCCCACCCACAAAAAGCGTCTGATTTTCCAAACGCTTCCTGTAAATGGTCTGGAAATTTGTCTAGGCTGTTCATAATGATGCTACGAACGATCCTAAGAAAGAATTTTTCAAAAGTAAGATAGGTAATTTTTCGTCATCTGGAGCACTTTTCAAAGTGACATAACTCCCAAACGCTTCCTATTTGGCTCGGCAGACTTCGATATCTAGTGACATCAAACAAGTTCGCATATGAATATTAATAGACTGGGCTCCGGTCGCAGTAATCCTTACCTCATAAGATACACTTTTAGACGCACAATGCAGTGAAAGATAATGTTGCCGAGTAGGGGTATTTATATTGTTTTCTTCCCTAAACCTGGCAGGACATTGTTTATTTTTCAGCTGAAAACCCTAAATTTTGCTCAAATTTACATCATAAGATTTCAATTCAAAATGATAATGCAGTGAAAGATATTCCTTCCTAGATGGGGTATTTCGTAAGTTGGTTCCCCTCACCCTGGCAGGGACCGCAGTAGGCCGCCTCAAAGTAGGCGAAAAATGTCGATGTCTTACCTCATCCGATTTCAAGCTGAAACTAATGCAGGACGATAGTTTGAGAAGTGCCATTTATGAAAATATAACGATATCTGCCAGAATCCTGACCGAACCTTGTCATCGGAAGCCTCAAAGATAACACCTAAAATCTTTGAACGGCTGAAAATTGATGTATTTGCAAAAACATACAGAAAAATCCTTTATGCCGTGAAAGATACGCTTGTGTAGATGTGAATTTATATAAGTTTCCTTATCCTGACCCTGGCAAATTCTGCAGACAACTTCTTTCGAGAAGTCACAAATTACGTTACTTATCTCATCAGATTACAAGATAAAAGTTATGCAGGATTATAGCTCGAGATGTGCCTTTAATGAAAATACCAGGTTGAATGCGAGCAGTCTGGAAGAACCTTGTCATCAGCCTCCTCAAAACTAAAGAAATTCTTCGGTTGGGCAAAAATGTTTGTATTCGCCACTTATTGGCGTCTTAATCCTCCGTAGTAGAATAATAAAATGCGCTCTTCACATTTCAGAGGGTTCAGGTTCGAGTCCCGGTAGGGCACTATCGGAAATATATCACGGTGAGTATATTAAAATTTCCCCAGTTTGGTTTGTACGTTAAAGGTGAAATCATCCAACTGAATGTAGAAAATAATGATGATTCTTTGTTTCGGAAGGCACGTAAAGCCGTTAGTCCTGGATATAATTCAAAGAGTTGTTTTCTGTATGTCGACTCCCAGGATGGCGATCATTTTATTTTTGAAATAATTACCGACCGTTAAAAATTTGTAGTCAACCCGCCACGGCGACTGGAGGTAGTCGTAACACGAACCATATCAGAAGCCTCAGGTAACTCAATAATTCTGACATTCAACTACATAATATCGTCGGTGATACTGCAATACCGCTGAACCAGCAATGGTTAATACCGCGGAACTACAAAAAAAATCAAAAACGAGATTTCGTGCCTGTAGGTGCATGGTGGTGAATTGCGCATAATGACATTGACAGAAAAATCAATAGTCCAATCAAAAGGCTTGAATTTAACAAATTCAAAACCGCGAAAGTAATCTACACCCAAATGTAGTCCTTAATCCGCGAGAGTACGCTATGGAACCAGGAAATTTAGTAGTTTTTCAGGGCGCTTCGTGTTTATAGCGTAGAAATTGTGTATTGGTTCGTGTGCAGTTTCTATTTTAAAGCTAGTGCACCAAATTGCTTTTATTTTAACAATAATATTAATGTAAAATTGCTTCGCACATAAGCTCGTCGAGATCTAGCCCTAGCCATAGGAGCAGTCCGGTTTTCGATGAGGATCTAGTACTGTGAAATAGAAGAGAACAGAAGAGTATTAATTACTAACCTATGAGGACTATGACAAAGGATTTGTTTGACCAGGAGTCGTCGTGTAGTCTTTTCCAAATGCAGGCAGGTGAAAAACAACCAAGGTCAATAGAGATAAAGGGATGTAGTGTAGACCCTAAAAACGATAGCCTGTGTTGTTTGAAAACCAGTGTGGTGCCACTAGGCTGGTTCTATAATGTCCAGAAAGGATAACTGTTGTGATGAAAACGAGTGAAGACTATATCAAGGCAAAAATTGTGGGATGCCCCCTGGCTACATGGAACGACGATCTGCGTAAAGAAAGTGGATGGTAGTAGCTGGATGCTTGCAGTCGAACATTCGGTTAAATGGAGTAAGGCGCAAGAAAATACCTATGTATATATGTCTGTCTAGCATGATTTTTTTGTATAATAATAACTCGCATATCCTGGATGAAATTTACAATCAGTATCTCCAGGAACTCGGCATCACACACAGTGTTGAAGAAGAGAGAAAGAAAATGTTACTATATTAATACGTCGAAGGTCAAACCAGGTATGCAATTTATTTTATACATATTTTCAAATTACAAGTCAAATGTCAGAAAAAGAAACAATTTCTAAATTCAATTTCTTTTTAATCATTTGTTTTTCGTGTGAAAGCTTCATTCAAAATTTTTATTACAACAAAAAATACTATTAAATTCAAAATGGACGGATTTCAAGCTGCTGATAGGGTAAGTAGGGAGTAGGGTAGTTAATAGCTAGTTCAGTTCATCCGTCTTTAGTATGGCATTTCTCTGTAGTAAAATAAAAAAAACAGGCTGTCCCAGCCACTACCATAATCATGTCGTCTCCTCGTGTATTCCTGAAGGGATCAAAATTATTTGACCATGCTTTTCAGCTATATGTTCTGATTACAACAGACCCAGATAATACCGTAGAGAATCCATTTTATTGTGTAATCGAATATGATTTATTTGTGTACTAAAAAGTGTCATAATTTTTGCTACAATTACTGTAGAAAAATAAGGACTGATAAAAGAAAAATGAAAGAAAAGTAAACAGAATAAAAAAATTGTCCCCACGTCCCTTTCGCAGAATTTTCTTTCCACTTCTCCATGCGCGGTTGCTAGGTCCGAGTTCAGAACCTAAACCAACTTAAATTACCCTTCCTATAAGACCCAAAGAAAATAAAAACGTAATCCGATACATATAAATATTTCGTGTCAATATATTATACATTAATTTATATTTCAGTCAGCAAGCCCTGTGTTCAATGAAATGACTGACAAGGTTAGTGGTCTCATAAAGTGGTCTGAAATTATGTAATTTAATCAATATAACTTTTAAATTATAGAATATATTACACACCCGAATTAAGCAGTTAAAAAATATTGCTAAGGTAACATTTCTAAACCAATGTAACATCGATCGTTAAATGATTTAATTCATTAAGCAGTTAGTGGTATTGTAATAAAAGTCCATGGTAAAATTCTTTAATTTTTCGTTTTATTTTCATAAATAATTGTCCAAAAAAAAAAATGTAGCCGTACCCCCTGGCCACAGCTTCGCGCGGCGGCGGCGGCGACCGCGAACAGCGAAGAGCGATAGAAACAAACGTAGGCAATTGTATGAAGCAGGTCACAGCTAATCGCGGCGGCGAGACGAGCATCGAGCGAATGAAGAAGGGGGTGGGAGGGTCGCGCGGCGGTGGCGGCGGTGGTGGGTGTATTCGGCATCTCGCGTACAGTCCGTCCACAACAACTTACGGTGAACGGTCTGTAGAGCGAATTCGCTGCGAGCTGTGGCCTACCATCGCACTACCATTCGCGGCTCCGGTCTCTTAGCGATTCTCGCCGCTGGTCGCGCAAAGCTGTGGCCAGGCCTTTTAGCTAGCAAACAGAAGGCAGAGTTAATTTCGTTATTATGTGTGAAAGTAACAAAAAAGCTTTAATTTTACGAACTCCTCATTCTGAGAAATTCCCTTTATGCTAACTCTCCTTTATTTAGGTTGGGGAACAGGTCGCCATCCTGGGAGTCGACATGCAGAAAACAATTCTTTGAATTATAGCCAGGACTTACGGCTTTACGTGCCTTTCGAAACAAATAATCATCATGATGATTTCACCTTTAACTTACCAACTAAACCAGGGAAATTATACTCACCGTGATATATTTTCGCCAATGCCCCACCCTACCGGGACTCGAACCTGAACTCTCGGTAATGTGAAGAGAGCATTTTATTTCTCTACTACGGAGCAAAGGATGATGACCATTTTTATATAAGCCCCGCCCCCCCCCCCCTCCAACAGATCTTGTTGTATATGTCAATAGGTTCTTATGGATCTCTAGAAAGGCTCGTAACCAGTTTTGGATTTGAAAAAAAAAATATTTTTTTCAATAATTCTTCACTTACAAACATGTTATCAATTACTAACAATATCAAAGTCTCTTATTAGAATGATAAGTATATAAATGCACTCTAAAAAATACTAAATATTCACCAAAAAATGTCTATCTACGTAGGAGTACCATGTACTTACAGTTAAACAGATAATTATTGTTTATCATTAGCCTATAAATGTCCAGTGCCCAATTGAATGCTTACAATCTATTATTTTGGGTATCAATATTAAGACAAAACGATTTTTTTCTCGCAATATCCCGCGTCTTTGAAAGATATCGCCATAGTAAAAAGTAATCACATAGATAAGACGCATGTACTGAGATACATTTTAAATCTGTTGGTCGATTTTATTAGTTTTTGTTTTTTGGGGGGACGTTTTGTCTGACACATCATCCTTTCTAAGTAATATGAGGATTAAGATACCAATAAGTAGCGAATATATGCATTTTTGGTCAACCGAAGATTTTATTTATCTTTGAGGAGGCTGAAGACAAGGTTCTTCCAGACTGCTTGCAGTGAAACTGATATTTACTTCAAAGGCACATCTCGAGCTATCATCCTGCATAAGTTTTATCTTGTAATCTGATGAGATAAGTTACGTAATTTATGTCTCCTTGGAAGAAGCTGTCTGCAGAATTTGCTACTTTGAGCTAACGTATCAAAGTCTCTTTTTGCGTCCAGGTTTTTCTGGCATTTTTTATCTCGCACAGTATATTATACCGGTTGAAGACCTTTGTTTTCAGTCACTGCGGTACTTTAGAATGGAAAACGTGTTTTAACTTCCCAAAGGCGGCCCATCCAAGCTGTATTCTCCTACCAACTTCAGATATCATCTAAAGTTCTATCATCTGTAGTTGAATGTCAGAATTATCTCCATAGTCGACGTGGTCGGTAAAAAAATACAAAAATATAGAGATCGCCATTATGGCAGTCGACATATTGAAAACAACTTTCTAGATTATAGCCAGCATTAACGATTTTACTTATCATCCGAAGCAGGGTATCATCATTCTTTTTGATACTTATAAGTAAATTTGGATGATTACTTACACCTTTAACTGTGGAAATTATACACACCGTGTTATATTTCCAACAGTGCCCTACCAGGACTCGAACCTGAACCCTCTGAAATGTGAAGAGCGCATTTTATTATTCTACTACGGAGGATAAAGACGCCAATAAGTGGCGAATACAAACATTTTTGCCCAACCGAAGAATTTCTTTAGTTTTGAGGAGGCTGATGACAAGGTTCTTCCAGACTGCTCGCATTCAACCTGATATTTTCATTAATGGCACATCTCGAGCTATAATCCTGCATAAGTTTTATCTTGTAATCTGATGAGATAAGTAACGTCATTTGTGTCTCCTCGGAAGCAGCTGTCTGCAGAATTTGCAAGGGTCGGGATGAGGAAACTTATATAAATTCACATCTACACAAGCGTATCTTTCACGGCATAAAGGATTTTTCAGTATGTTTTTGCAAATACATCAATTTTCAGCCGTTCAAAGATTTTTGGTGTTATCTTTGGGGCTTCCGATGACAAGGTTCGGTCAGGATTCTGGCAGATATCGTTATATTTTCATAAATGGCACTTCTCAAACTATCGTCCTGCATTAGTTTCAGCTTGAAATCGGATGAGGTAAGACATCGACATTTTTTGCCTACTTTGAGGCGGCCTACTGCGGTCCCTGCCAGGGTGAGGGGAACCAACTTACGAAATACCCCATCTAGGAAGGAATATCTTTCACTGCATTATCATTTTGAATTGAAATCTTATGATGTAAATTTGAGCAAAATTTAGGGTTTTCAGCTGAAAAATAAACATTGTCCTGCCAGGTTTAGGGAAGAAAACAATATAAATACCCCTACTCGGCAACATTATCTTTCACTGCATTGTGCGTCTAACAATGAATCTTATGAGGTAAGGATTTCTGCGACCGGAGCCCAGTCTATAAAGTCTGACACGAAAGTACGATAGGTACGAAAAACGCTTCTCGGACGACGGTCTATACGTAAACGTAGCTCAATCTATACTTTTTAAGGAAAAGTAAGCAAAATTTATTAAAGTGTCAAGGTTTCTGAGAAAATCTGTTGAATATGATTCTTCTTACTACGTTACAACTCTCTAGTGCCAAGATAAGTCGTGACAACTCTTTATTTAGACTATTTGCTGAAAAATAATGATGGTATGATTAATAAACAATAAAGTTATACAATTTATGAGCATTATAAGAGATCTGATTAGTAATCAAAATCAGTCTGAAAATCAACTAATAATCCGACAAATAATCATGGCGGACATATTGAAGTTCGCCCCCAGTAGATACAAGTAGGATCAGCTTTTATATTCGAGGCATCGAATCCACTTCTCCTTGATTCTATTAGTAAAGGGCAAAATAAAAAAGAACTACACCACCGCACTCGATTATGTGAAAGCAGGAGAGTTGTGACAAGTTGTCACAATTCACCTAGTCGCATACAATCGTGAGCTGGTTCGCAAAATCTCTATACGACAAAACTGTAGAGATCGAAAATCTGTACATAGAAAAAAAATGCTCAAAACCGAGTCAGGGGGATGTAAGAAGTGATATAGAATATAATCATCCAGATATTTTTTTTTGTTTCTCTATTTGTTGGTTTGTCTCTTTGTATGGGCTAATCTCCGAAACTACTAGACCAATAATGAAATTTTGCATGGTGGTACCTTATATGCCCAGTCAATATCTTAGATATTTTTTACCACGGGAAAATATCTCATTCTTACGGGAAACTGTATACGGAAAAGTCGAAAAACAACGCAGACGGACAGCTAGTTAGTAATAATTTCCGAACGGGATGCCAACACAAAAAGACACAAAGAGAATAGAATAGGGTGCTAAGAAAGATGAAAAACTAAAGAATTTCCTTCTGCTGCCATTTCGCTTCCTGTGCGCTGTTGGAGTGTACTGCATCCTAAAGCACGTCTCGAGGACGATAAATGCGCGCTGTAGCCAGCTCCCTGACGGTCATAGATTCTAAGAAATCGACTATGTCAAATCAAAACTCTCCTCTGTCACAACTCTCCTCGGTCTCCCCTACCTATACAACGAATTGGGATTACATACATACGAGTAAATTTATTGTCCAGTATTATTAATTACTGAGTTTACATTACAAACAGATTACAGTACAGATTCTAAAATTAGAACGAGAACTATGAGATTTCCACCAAATGAAACTGGCTTAACGCCAACAGAAGGTGGAAAATCCTGTTTTTTTTGTTATCATTGCAGTCATCTTTTGGCATTAGATTTTCCAAATACCCTGATTCTCCTAAAGTATTATTGTAACCTTTTTACCGTTAATAAAAAGACACGTATGAAAAAACAGCATATTATTTTTTTCTTCGCCGTTATGTCTGAATTTATGACTCTGCCAAAAACTATATTTTTTCCTTTCGCAGATTGATATCTTTTGCGAATTTACAATGTAACTTTGTAATACTATATCTAGATTTTTTATTCCTAAATAATTGTAATAGTACTGTTAGTTCACTTTATTGTTTAACACGCATTAGTTTTAAATTGAGCTTACCGATAGTTCTGCCGTGACCGTGATCAGTGTAAGCCGGTCGAAATAATATCGGTAAACTCAATTTTAAAACTAAATCGTGGAGAAAACCCGTGGAAATGTGAGATAGTGCAATTAACAACCGCAAAAATCTAAAAAATGTTCACTTTATTTATACATACATAAATATGGACATATTATGTGCGGCATCGTGAATCTAGAGTATTCTAGAGATAGAGAAGCTCTTTATATTGATGATATAATTATGCTATGGAAGGTGATAAAAAGTATACTACGCTCCTACGGTACTACTACTATATTGCAAAGTCAATGGAATTTTAATGAATTACAGATAGCTATGTATATACCTACGGTAGGTAATTAAGCAACTAACATACTTTAAAGACAATTTCAAAGTTAGGTATATGATAAACTATCGGATTCACGAAGAAATACTTTTTTACAATCATAATCATCGTTTAACAACACCGAACGAACTACTCTTCAATGTTCTTCTTATTTACGTTTCGGGGTTACTTTGACTTTCCAGATATTTGATGGTGGAAGTAAATGAGATACTTTCAAAGCTTTCTTCTCTCCTTGGTTATCGTCTCTCACCGGACGTGCAAGTACAATAAAATCATTTATCTCTTTCGATGCCCTCTTTTGTTTGTAATTATTTACTGTTTCTGAATTGGCCAGTTCACTATGATGTTCATGCGATACTTCTCTTAGAGCTCTTCTATGCTTACGATTTACTTCATTGAGCTCTCTCACTGGACGTGCAAGTTTGATATAACTATGTACTTCTTTCAAAGCCCTCTTCTGTTTGTGCGATTCGGCTTTCGAAAGTACAGGAGGACTATCCTCGTAGTCAACTTCATGAAGATCTCTCGCTGGACGTGCATGTTCAAGATGTTCATGTGTTACTTCCCTCAGAGCTCTTATGTGTTTACCATTATTTACATTCAGATCTCTTGCTAAACTTGCATGCTCACTATATTTGTACGATATTTCTCTCAAAGCCCTTCTATTATTGTAATTAATTTCCCGAAGATCTCTCTCTGGACGTGCGTGCTCATATTTTTCATGTGATACTTCCCTTAAAGCTCTCTTGTGCTCATGATTATTTACATTAAAATCTCTTTCTAAACTTACAAGCTCTTGTTGATGATCGTGCGATAGTTCTCTCAGAGCCCTTCTATGATTATGACTAATCACATTAACATCTCTCTTTGGACGTGAATGCTCAAGAGGTATTTCTTTTACAACCCTTCTGTTTTGGACACCAAATTTATGAAATTCATTCTCTGGACGTGCCTTTTCAAAATATCCATGTGCTACTCCTTTCAATGCCCTTCGATGCTTGTGATTCATTTCAGAAATATCTCTTACTATCCGTACTGGACCTTGATGATATTCGCTTACATCTTTTAGAGCCCTTTTATGTACACGTTTGTGATTTTTCACGCCCCGTTGATAAATCACTTCCGGCTTATATCCGACGTTGATTATTGCCTCTCGAACTTTTCTATTCAAAACTTTAGATTCATGCCCACTATGGTATTTTATAGCTTTTGAAACGTAAAGATAGTAAATTAATATTCATACTAAATGAATGTAGCGAAAACATTAAATTCAATAGTTGTCACTCACCTTCAACACTGTTCTGAGCATTTGTAATCTTGTTTGCAGGCAAACCGAAAGAAACAGACCTAGAATTGATATATTTATTAGTAAATTTATAAACAGTGACTGAAATCTAAATATATCTAAAGAATTTTTAACTTTGGCAAGACACCGACAAATGTAATTAATGTTTGTATGAATTCTAGCAAATATACATAAATTACGATTTTTTTTAATACTCTTCAATAATAAGTAATACTTGCCCCAAAACTATACAAAACGCTATTATAACAAGCCTCATTTCTGCTTGTTTTCTGTCTACTTCCAGACCTACCAAAAACACATTTTTAATATGATTGCCTTTTATATAATATCACCGACTATGCGTCTTGCGCTTTTTTCGTTATCACCAATTATAATGGATTTAGATATAGGGTGATATAGGTAAAGTGAGTTTTCAACAAAGAATTTCTACTTATTTCAAAGTAATGAGCAATTCAAAATATTATGCACGCATTTGCTTAATTAATGACTCTCTAATTAAACCTATAGCATACTCGTATTAATTACTTTAGAATAATAATAATAGAACATATTATTATATGGCTTTTTCATCATCATTTTACCCCTAATTAAGGACATAGGGAGACAGCTTTTTTTCAACCTCTTTTAGATTATACTTACCAATATTATGCATGGTGGATTTCTGTACCTACCTACAAATTTTTAGCCCGCCATCTTCGAGAGTCAGCCTTTATCAAAGGAGTCAGCCATATTGCTAAAAACTAAGTTAGCAATTTTTTGTCAATTAAACTATGCAAGAACCAGGAAGTCCTAAAAACTATAATTAAATGGTTAACCGCTCACGTGACCCAGTTAACCAGGGATTAACAAATGAAATCATCCGTTAATCGACAATGTAAACTAACGATTAACAATATAAAACACTCGTTGATTGACCTTGCAAACTCCTGGTTAACAAGGCCATTTTTGCTCACAGCTGTTGAAAAATGATCCTTTTCTTCTAAATAACTAAGTCTAATATTGTTATCGTACTTGCTTCGTATTCTCTATTAAAATTGACGTCTAAAAAACCGGCAACACAAGCCCACCACTAGCAAAATTAAAAAAAAAAACAATGTCAAAGTGCAGTCTGTCAGTTGACCGCACGGAGTACGTCACGTCGCGTGTTATTGAAAAGTTTTGTGGGTTTTTTAATTATAATCTGGAGGAAATACAATTGTTTTTCGGTAAGTACACACTTTAATCTATTTTATTACAAGTTGTCACAGGTTTTTACCAAATTCACCTCGATTTCTGTACTTTACCAAACCCCTTTCTAACGGCTGTTCATTTTTCTTTAAACAAGGGTGTATAATTATTGATTCTCATATTTCTCAATAATGATAAAAGATTATGCTACAATTTTTATCAGTTTGGTTGAATATGAAATAAACTTTGTATTGAAGCAATACTTTGGGAATAGTTGACCAATTATTTCTTTAAAAAAGTCTTAAGAGTTTCACAACGCGCGCCGCCGATATTTTCCGAAAATTCAAATCTTTATAAACGCAAGTTATTGTACTAACATTGGTATTGTTTTTTTGCTTTTCTTATTAATTATTAATATTTTAAGATATTTCTAATGAAAAAACGATATGTCATCGCTTTAATTTTTGAGTTTTGAACAATTTTGCAAAAGTCGCGCTAAAAATTCATAATCTCCATTTTCACGACTCTATATATCAAAAACTGGATCGCTTTTCAAATAAAATAAGCCATAGTAGCATGACTCATTCATTCAGCAACCCATAAATCAACACTTGATAGTGTTTTTGTAAGAAACCAAGGCACAATGAGCGTTTTTGTGCCCCTTGACGCGGCGCGCGCTCGGGTTAAAATAAACTAATGGATAGCGGGCGAGTTACGGTAGGTTGAGGCGGCGGGCGCGGCCGTTCAACTGGGTATTGGGATGGCGGCCTTGGGCACGTGAGCGGTGCAACATTGAAATAATTTAGACAGCGTGTTAAGAATTTATAGGCAATAGCAAAAAAAATATTCTGTGACAATAATAAAAATCAATCTGCTTGCCTCGTTAGCAACTAAAATATTGTTTGGTCAGCAAGACAAGTGAGAACGTTATCGCCGATCAAGATTGTTTTAAAGGCACACCCACGCAAAATAGGCGCGCTTGACGTCGAGTTGCGGAAAACTAACCTACTAACCAAAAGCATTCCTAAAGGGCATTGATCTTTCCCCATGATGCCACATGATTAAAAATGAAACTCATCAGTAACCAATCATGCCAAATGCTTATTCACTGAAAGTAGTACACATGGTCGGACCACATTTTGTAGTGTAGAAGAATCATGGAGATTTTAGAAGATTTTCCTAACCAACCATAGAGTAAGAAAGAAATTATTTTTTGGTAATATAGAGTTGTAATCAGAGAGGTTGGAAGAGCCGCTTGTCTAAAGCGAAGCGCTCATTGGTTGTAATAATATAAATAAATATAAGGCGACCTGATCCTGCAACACCTGAGTGATTTGGCACTGAGATATCCTTGTTCTCCGTCAGTTTCGACCAGTAGAAAGAAAGTCACCAATAGAAAGCTGCATGCCCTTCGGAACAATCACAACCCCCTTGCCCCTTGCACATCAGCTAGTTGACCAATTCGCTGTCAATTCCGAAGATATATTAAAATAATAACCTGTTCTGTCCTTTCAAAATTATTCCGATTTTATTTTTTAGCGATTAGGTTCCAAAACTTTTGTTTGTATGTTTGTAAATACTTTGCACTGGCAGAAAGAATGTAATAACCGAGTTAAAAACTAAAAGCCAGAAGACTACGATCTTGCAAAAATGAAACTCATCAATCAACGCGAAGTGTATATTTACAAGTAGGACAGATGTTCGGATCGCGTGCTGTTGTGTATGTACTGCTGGAGGTAGTCTGTGTTCGCGGGCGGAGAGAAGAGCTGCTGTTGGTGGGTGAAGCTGGTGACAAGATTCCGAGTGGGGCCTGGGGCGTCCATCGGCGCCATGTGGCCCGCGCCTAGCACTACCGCCGAGGTCAGGTGACCGCCTGTCTTGTAGTACCTAATAAAAATAAATAAAATAATTACAACTAATCACAGTCTGAGTTGCGATTGTTATCTTTTAATAAGCAATTTTTTGCCTTTATCAGAAAATACCGCTTTTTCTCCAAATAATACAAATTTCGAACTGTTTACTAGTATCAAAATCAAAAAAGACAACAGAATTATAATGGAACAATATTTGACATAAAACCGAAATACAAAAAATTATAAAGAATTATAAAGAATTTCTTGTGTTGGAGTGTGTGTTGGGTATTGTGTGATTGTGTGTGTGTGTGTGTGTGTGTGTGAGTGTGTTTGTGTGTGCATGTGCATGGGTGTGGTGTGTGTGTGTGTGTGTATGTGAGACGTGAGTTGTACAAACGGTGAACCTGCTCGAATAAAAAACAGATAAATTTTAAAAATTAAAAAGCTGAATTAAAGCTTTTTTGAAAAATGATTTTGTAAATCTTACTTTGAATAAAAGCTTAATATATTCAAAGTAAGATTTACAAAATCATTTTTCAAAGCTCATAAATATCAAGGACCAGCTGATAGTATTCAGAATAACGATAGTACGAAGCGCGCAGATTTTCATAGCTCTTTGGACCACACAATAGTCACAGTAAACGACATAAGACCTTGAGTAAGCCAAATAAATCTATGAATAAACATAGAACATACACACTCTTACTGGATAATTAATAGCGTATTATATTGAATAATTACCTATGAAAGAACTGTCCCCTGTGGCAAAACGGGTTTTGCATGATCCGTAGTGCTCTTATAGAAGTTAGGTGGTGCATTCCTTTTGTAATCATATTTTTGTATTCGTTTAACCATCTCTTACCACATAACTGATAAAAGGAGCACGACGCGACGGGTAAATCAGGAAATTCCCTACTTGTTTTCTGACGACAGTAACAAAATTCCCTACATATAGGGAATTGTGGTTAACACTGAAAGGGTCCCTCCAAAATCATTCAAATTTGCCGTCGTAGTCCTCCTGCAGTGTTCAGTGGAGCAGTCGTTATCGGTAAAATGCTATCAACTGCAAAGTTATTTTATAAACTAATTTAAGCGCCGCGCCGCCCCCTCCGGGGCACAGGGGTGAGTTATATCTGCTGCTGACTGTAAATACTCTACCGCGAAGAAAAACATTCCATAGAAACCTGCACTCACTCACCTGTAAAGTTTTTTTATGTCTAGGTATGTTAAAGCGAGGACTCACCCGGCCAGTTTATTTTTATAGATGAAGGCGTGCCGGGTGGCTTGTTTAAATTCTTCTGTACCATTCCAGCGCCACGTGCGGTAGTTCTCCGAAGTAGCCACGCACGACAGCATCAGATCCAGGTGACCACTGTAATTCATATTTTGAGTTTTAGTACAAACTGATCAGGCGGGGTGAGGCTTAACGTCATCTATCATTATAATAAAACAGTAGAATCGGCGTGTCTGTAAATTGATTTGTTTTTCAAATAACTGATTGTAGGTAATAAAAGGAGTGAACACAAAAATACAAGTTAAAAAAAATGTCTGTCTGTCTGTCTGTTTGTACAAGCTAATCTCTGGAACTACTCGACGGATTTTAATGAAATTTAACAATAATATAGCTTATACATCAGAATAACACATAGGCTACTTTTTACCGCAGGAAAATGCCTCATTCTCACGGGAAAACCTGTTAACGCGGGCGTTTGTTTTATTTATATAATGTTTATTTATTTTATATATAAGGCAACCCGATCCTGTCAACACGCTAGTGATTTGGTAGTAAGATATCAGCGAAGTGGGAATATACCTACTACTAAGCAAAGCGCGGCTTTCCCATATAAGATTATCTTTGCTTTCCGTCAGTTTCGACGCGCACTATTGAAATATCCTCCAATAGGATAAGAGAATGAGCACGACAAAATTATGTCTGTCTCGCGTGGACCGGGCATGTTAGAGGGGGTATATGCCCTTCGGAGCAATCACAACCCCGAGACCATCCCTCTGCACCTCTCTAATTGACACGAGCATCAGTCTTTAAGTCTCTAAAATAGCGGTTTTCTCACATCATTTTGACAGTCATAATAACATATTGTCTCATATTGTGATGCCTCAGTGTTCCATTCATTTGTTTATAAAATAAATAAAAATAAAAATAAAAATCTTTATTTCTCTAAAATTCAGTACAATCATTGTTAGTGGCCGATGTCTCCTTTTAGGCTTAAATAAAATGCCTGTGTTAGAAGACACCGCTCTTCCAATAGTATACTATAATAGTTGTACTTAAAATTAAGAGTGTGCGTGCGTGCAATTCCACTAGTATTTTGTGTGTGTCTGTGAGTATTGTATGTATGTTGTGTGTGTGTGTGTCGTGTGTGTATGTGTATGTGTATGTGTGTATGTGTGTGTGTGTGTGTGTGTGTGTATGTGTGTGTGTGAGCAAGGGAGAGGAACTATTGAGTGTTTAGTTAGCCCTACGACGAATTCGTACTAAATCAAATCACATACTAAGTCACTGTCCACAAGCCAGTCAATAGTGTGTCCATGTGCCTTAAGAATATGTGTGTACAGTATGTGAAGAGGGGGGAGATTATCTGTGTGCTCTGAACTCGTATAATATTATGTAGGAAGACATACTTATTATATTTGATGTTCCAGTAAAAGTTCGGTTTCATCATAACTTTTTTTCAGTAGCCATTGTGTTATTAGATTTTTACATGTATGGTATTGTTTATTGTAGATATCTAGTTCCTTGTGTAACTTATTAAAGAGAATTGCAGATCGTTTATCATACTGCCTGCTAGCAAATATAGAGTTTCAGAAACCAAAAAAGAGAATAGGTGTCAAAACGATATCGAATTTCAAATTTTGATTCGTCCCAAATCGGCCGTAATTTCGTGGGACAAATCAGGAGAAAAGAGTTGTTTAAAGGACTTTTTTTTAAATTGACCTTTGCTTGTTTCGGAAAAGTACGACCAATCAAGCTTCACCGGACTTGCGGGGGAGTGGAAGACTCTACCCCAAAAAAAAGTCATATACCAACGTGTCTAGGGGCGGCTCGAGGGAGACCCGGACCACGGCCTAGCGCGTTGATACTGAAAAACATCGTGAAGGAGACGACGCCTGAGGGGCTCCGTCTCTGATTATCAATTTTGATTTTGGTTATGGCCGCGCCCCCGCCGGCGGGTACGGGCGTTGTTACCTGAAAGGTGTTTAAAGGACGCACCAGTAAGTGAGCACCCTGTAATGCGGCAGCAGCTCCTCGTAGATCCATTTGGCGCTGGTGAGGAACTCCTCACGTAGCATCACGTTCACGGTCACGTTCACGTAGTTATATAATATGCCACCAGTGTGTATGGCTTTTTGCACCTGAAATATTTTAGAGTTACACTCCATACAGCAAACGCGTTTTGACAACCTGCTTTTTGAATAACAACTAAATATTAATTACAAGTCAAACATTGAAACGCTATATTGAACACCCCTGTCAAAAATGAGTTTCCCGCCCTATATAGCGCCCCACGCCTCGCACCCTGCCGCGAGACTCTACCAGGGGTGTTCGGGGGTGTTTTACATAGCGCCTAGCGCCATTGACTTGTAGTTGATATTCAGTTGTTATTCAAAAATAAGTAGCTTGTTAAAACGCGTTTTCTGTATGGAGTGACCGACCAGTGTCCCTGTCAGAGTCCCGCGGCGCCTGTGGGGTGCAGGGCGTGGGAAACTCGGGCGGGCGGGGAACTCATTTTAGTGCGGGGGGGTGAGTGTCCTTTCTGTACGGGTTAGTACTATTATTTTCTTCTGTAGTTAAAGTGCGAACAGTTGTTAATATTTTCATTTCATTTTCAATTACAAACGACGTCGTCATTTTACGAACGCTCACCGCCTTGCATTATCATCATCATCATCATCATCATGAAAGCTACCTTGCATTATGCCGAAGGCAAATTGTAAAATAGCTCATTAACACCCAGATATAGTTAAACGCCATTTGTAAAATTACAGAAAATTGTGTAAAATATCCTAAGCTTCTGTTTCCTAGGATAGTATAGCTGTGCCGTTACGTTGTCATCTAGGCCGTGATAAAGCGGTGAATTGTCTATGCAGAAAACCGCGCCATTTTGATTATTGCAGCACCGCTATTATGACAGCACCGCTATTATGACGTCACCGCTATTATGACGTCACCGCTATTATGACGGCACCGCTAATATGACAGCGCCGCTATTATGATGACAGTGCCAGCAAAGTTTTCGTAACTCACCATTGGCTGTTTCAGGAAGCCCACATAGCCGCCGGCGCCCATATTGTCCCGTAGGACATTGTATCCGTGTGACTGATACGACACTACCAGCAGCGCATTTATCACCTTGTTCCATCTCTGAAATAACCATGAAAGGATGTTAGGGTTTCCATATCACACCATGAGGTTCTTACATTGGAATATGAACCGGCTTAATAGTCGAGTGATAAAATGCTCGCACCAATTACTAATTTATTTGTAACTTATCAAAAAAATATTATTCAAAACGCTCAATAATTATAAAAACATAGGTACCGTTTTTTTTGTTACTTTCGAATGTCCACATTTCATGAGGTGATTATAGTAATCAAATGACAATTTAGCTAATTGGTAGGCAATGATGTTATATGTACTAGGTAGTACCTACTTATACATAGAGGAAGCAACATTTTTTTGGGTAGTATGCAGAAGTAAAGCTTGACCAAAGAAATAAAATACCTGCTCTGGGGGAGCCACGTGTATATTTTTATATTTAAGGCAACAATTTCCATTATAAAATTAGTTCCATTGAAATTCCGCAATATGGCGAGATCTTTTATTTCTTTGGTCAGGCTACAAGATCCTGTCAACATATGAATGTGATTTGATACTAATATATTTTAATTTCCGTCAATTTCGACCAATAGGAAGTAACCAGTAGAAAGCTGTATAACATTTGGAGCAATCAGAATCCGAGAAAATCTCCCCTCCGTACCTCAGCTAGTTGACAGAATTTCTTCCTTTAAGATTTGCATGTATTACGTCTTTATATTGTTAAACATTATTATTATTTTTAATTGACCTATGCTTGTGTTGAATGAAAAGGTACGACCAATCACCGGACTTCATTAGATAAAGCGCGGTCACTTTTTAAGATGACACATAGAGAATATTGCCGAAAATAAATCATTTTATTACAAGAATATATTAGTGAAATAGTGTCAGCTCACGAATTTGGCAGCGGTGCTGTTATTCGTGTCTATATCCTTCTTGAACGCGTCGAGTAGAGGCTGCAACATTTCCAATTGTTCTTGGTCTATCATCCCGTAGTTGTAGAAAGCCCGGTCCATCCTAGATATCATTCCTGGGTCTACGTACGCATTGCCTGTTATTAGACCCTGGAATACATGAAAATAATAGAATAGAAAAACATTTATTCCGTTGGTACAACATACAATAACATAAAGGATAAAGAAATATAAGTACAAAACAATACGATTAATTACAATAAGTGTGCAGTTATGTTGTGCATACCATATTGCAACAAGGATATGGTTCCGACTCAGCATATTATGCTGTCGACGGGTCAACAGCACTTTTTTAAATCAACCTATGATTGTGTCGCAAAAGTACGACGAATCAAGCTTCACCGGGCTTGTGGTGGAGCGGAAGACTACCCCAAGGGTCAACAGCTTCTATCCTGCCCTTACCAGTACCACGGTGTGCACCTACGTGTGAATGCATAAATGAAAGTAGTTTTAGCGTGAAAAAGTAACAATAACAAACATTCATCCATCCATTCTAGCGTTTGTAATATTAATAAGATAGTAGTATAATTGAGTATGAAACCCGTTAAAATAGTTTTAAAGGATGGGAGTGTCTTCACCTGCATATTAATAGGTTCTTCGTCAATATTCCGATGTATGTTGATGGCGAGGGCAGGGACGTACTTGCCGGCGTAGGACTCCCCTGCGATGTACAGCGGGGCGTCTCGTAGCTCCGGGAATACTTGGAGGAACTGCTTCACAGCTGAGTACAGGTGAAGGCCGTACTGGAAAATAGTACAACGTTGCTGTCGTTAGTCGTTAACAGCTCAAATATGTCCCCACCGAGGGGCTCGAGCCTACCCTGCCGAATTTCTTCGCAGGTGTGTGCAGGTTTCCTCACGATGTTTTCCTTCACCGTAAGAGCGTCGAATAAACGTACATACTCGTATGAATTCAAAAATCAAAAACACACTGGTACGTGCCGAGGTTTAAACCCGCGAACTTCGGAATGGAAGTCAACAGGCCCGACGCTCTTCAATATTTCAAACAACGTTGCTGATGGATGACATTGATAAAGACTTTTTTGAACACTAGACGATGCATCATGCTGTACAAATCATGTACAGTAGCTAGCACATGCGGCTGGACTTGTTGTCTGTATTTAGATGGTTTTAATTGAAGTGCATTGATTTTATTAGTATCTAAATTAATCATTATTTTTTCTTTTTGTAGCCATAGCTTAGTCGGTAGTTCGTCGGTCTACGGACCGGGCATGTTAGAAGGGCTGTGCTTTAACTCTAAAATAATTTTTCAGGTGCAAAAAGTCATACACACTAGGGGCATATTATATAACTACGTGAACGTGACCGTGAACGTGATGCTACGTGAGGAGTTCCTCACCAGCGCCAAGTGGATCTATGAGGATCTGCTGCCGCATTACAGGGTACTCACTTATTGGTGCGTCCTTTAAACAACTCTTTTCGGCCTCGTAGCCTAGTTGGTACTACGTCTGCCTACGAAGCACAGGGTCACGGATTCGAATCCCGCCCAGGGCAAACATTCGTGTGATGAGCACTTGTGTTTGCCTTGTGACTGCATGTTGTATATCTAAATATGTATGTATATCAGCTGTCTGACACCCATGCATAGTACAGGTAGGCGCTGCCTAGTTTGGGGTCAGATGGCCGTGTGTGTGATACGTCCCCATGTTAATTTATTTAATAAAAAATACTTATTTATTAATAACTAGCGACCCACCCCGGCTCCGCACGGGAAAATGGTTATTGTGGGTTATCTTTAAGCAATATGCATGTATTATACATATAAACCTTCCTCTTGAATCACTCTATCTATTAAAAAAAACCGCATCAAAATCCGTTGCGTAGTTTTAAAGATTTAAGCGTACAAAGGGAGGGACATAGGGACAGAAAAAGCGACTTTGTTTTATACTATGTAGTGATAGTGAAGATTACTTACCGTATCCATGTCTTTGACGAAGCCATCTAGGCTGTTGGTGTAACTGAAGCCGGTTCCTACAGGACTGTCAATAAACAGCAGAGAGTGGTGCGTTAGCCAGGTGAACTCGTTCCCTAGAAATAATATTATCAAACAATACAATAACGTGCAGTGCGGTGCAGTGCAGTACAGTACAGTGCATTACAATATTCTTTATTACCACTATAAAACACATAATATAAAAAACAGAAGGATCAAAAGGCGGTCATATAACCATCATTATCATCTCAACATTACTACAGTTAGTTCATTCGTAGAACGATCAACATATTTACTTTTTGAACAGATACCGTATTTTACTAAGAAGCGTAAATGAATTACGTTGCGGTCGTACAGAGCTACAGCGGCACAATTGGTAGTGCACCTGTATGACCCAGATAGCCAGCCAAGGAGATGGGGGTTCGAGTCCCTGGCTGAGCTCAATGTTTTTCGTTTTTCACTTCGACTTAAAAATGTTATTCTGTCCCTTATTTAAAGGTTATAAAAAAGGTGCAAAGTTCAAAGTTTTGTGCTTGTTTTGCTCTTGACTATACATAATTAAATCAAATATGTAATACAACAAGTGACCATCAGTTTATCACGTTGAAATTTACGTAATTTATGTTGTAACTAATCTTCTTCTTTGCGAGTCGATGACAAATCGAACTATATGTTTGCCGCCCAGAATCCGACCATCTGTACTGCACCATCCGTGGCGTAACTAATGAAATATTTTAAGAACTATACCGTGGCAATTGTTACTTGACAATCATCAAGATTTTGCAATAATTCTATAATTCTTCTTAAGCCCGTAAAGGGAGGTAAACATGAAGGAAAAAATAATTTACGCGCCCATGGAGGTAAACGTCTTGCATTTATTTACGTTTCGACCACGAGACAAAACATATCAAAATAATATAATAGAAATAAAAAATACATACGTGTACCAAATTTTGACTCAATTGCCCCAGTAGTTTCTGAAAAATTAGGCGCTGACCGACGTAAGACGGACGGACGGACAGACACACGAGTGATGTAAGTATAAGGGCTCCTCGATTAAACGAGTTCTTCCGTACGGTAGCTTTATACGTCGAAAGTAAAAAAAGGGTTCAAAAAATAATTTAAGTACCGTACTTACTGATTAAGCGACGATCAGGAGTGACCTTAAAAGGGCCGATTTCGTCAAATAGTCCTGTCATACTAGATGCGCCTGGGCCGCCCTGCAGCCAAATAATCCACGGAGTCTCATTCACAGGCTTCTTCTCCACAGGGAAGTACCAGAAGAACAAATGCGAATCATCCGTCTCGTTCACTGTGAAGTAGCCAGTATAACTTTCAACGCCCAGGAAAATCTCCTGTTCCGTCACTCTAGAGGCATTACGAGCTTCTTCTAAGTGATTCTCTTTTATAAATGGTGTCAATTTCAGGGTCACACCACTGTCTTCTTCCGGCAATACCTCGTTTTCTTTCGAATCTTCGTCGTTGATAGTATTTTCTTTAATATCTCGCCCAACATTATCCTGATTTGGAACCGTCACCGGATTTGTACTAGATTCACTATTTTCTGTGGTAGTTTCAGCAGCTACGTCGGTGTGCGGTTTAAATGTTGGTAGCTCTATATGTATATCCGTCGCATTAAATTTAAGGACTTCATCTAGAACATTATTTGTTATATCCGAGATTGCTCCATCTCGAAAGGCGTATCTACCACGTACACTGCAGAGAAACACGCGTAAGTTTTTTTTTTTGTGACAAGAAATAATCAAACATCAGCAAAACAGAAACAAAAAAAGACTTACCCAGCCAAACATAAAACTAAAAAACATATCGTAGATTTGCACATCATTGTCGAAGATAATAACGCAAATTAATTATTTAAATGTGCCGTGGTTCAATACATGATCTCAGGCCGACAGATAACTGCGAACTACACACAAGACGTACACATTTCTTAAGACTTTATCAATGTGATATAACCCGTTGATCCCCGTTGACAAACCGTACATAAACATTTTAAACAATCAAATAACTTTAATAGAGACTTAGATTTATATTATGTAACGACTATATATATATTTACAATTCAATACAATATTTTGCTAAGCATTCTGCTTTCTTCATAACATTTGGTGTAACGGTAATCAAGCCATTGACTTCTCACGGTTGTTAAGGATAAAAAACAAGATCACTAGGTCACATTCACATGTGATATAGATACTTCGTAAGGTACTTAATAGTTGCAGGCTTTCTTACTTAATACAACAGTGCACACTCGAAACTAAAATGCATATTATGCTCAATTGTGGTCGGTCACATATTTTTGGCATTTTAGCACAAACCGGTTTGACAACATTGTTCTTATTAACAATTATTACCCTTCTACCGACTCGCAACTGCCCTCTGCGTTTTTCCTATGGAAATGAGTTATATTCCCACGGTAAAAAGTAGCAAGTAAATCATTTGTAAGTATTGTATTTTTAACCTTTTCCCAAAGATAAATAAAATAAAACTAGGACACTGGGTCACTAGATAAAAGAAATATGTATTTGGACCACCCTGTGTATGTTTTGATAAAGCATGCTTAAATACAATCAATCGTTCCATTGAAGAATTGCCACGTGTCATTGACTTGCTAAACAACGTTTTACAGTTCTGCCGCTTGGGGCAGAGGTTACAATCACGAATAAGATAATATAGTTTATTTTTAGTAAGCGTCATAATTAATCATTTAGTGACGAAATACCTATGTAAGTTGATCAATATCTAAGTATCTAAATTGCTCTCATCACAGACTCTCATCCATCTCGTTATCTCTATATAATAAAACTGTACAGGTCAAAACGTAGAATATATTTTGGATGGGGATGTAAGAAGTGATATAGAATATTATAGAACATACCTATCAAGTTATTTTAATTATTTATTGTTTCTCATTTTATCTGTTTGTACGGGCTAATCTCCGAAACTTTTGGACCGATTTTAATGAAGATTCCCGGTTAACCTCTTAGATACTTTTAATCATTCATCTTTGACCGACCGTCTAACTGTCAGCTGCGTATACAGTATTGTCGTCTGATTTTTATATATTTTTAACGCTAAATCTTTAAAATAACGAACTAAAAAGTGAGAAGTGTGTGCACTAAACATTATTCTTGTAATTGTGATAAGTGTCTGAACCTAATAACTATTTCTATTTGGTTTTTGGATAAAATTCAATCTGCATTGTATAATTCTGCCGATCAGTTGTCTGGCCGTCAATGAGCACAGCGCAAGGGACTCGCGCGGTTAAGTGCGAGGCGGACGGGTCACTTTGGCGTGCAATTAGTTCTAGTGCATTCCATTGCGGTGATTAGATTACGCAGAACGAACTTACGATTTATCACTGTCGGTGCCGCCGCTGAGAGGCAATATGAATTGTCTTACCTGTAATAACCCTATTGCTGATGATCTACTTTTGAAATGTAGTGGATGTGGAGGAACTTTTCACTATGTCTGTTACGGAATGAGTCCTGATGACTACAATAAAAAATATTTGATGGGGTGCCCTTGGTGCTGCGCACGTTGTGCCAACGTAACGCGCCGACCCACAGCGATTAGCACTACTGTTGTTTCATCGGAAATGTTAGATATCTCCCAACCAGAAGATGAGCCCGTACAAAAAACATATGCTTCTAATAAACAGAAATCCGCAACCACAAGCCGCAACGACCGTCTATCTTTACGTGACCCAGGTAGTAGTAGCGACTCTATTACTTATGATCGCTTTCAGGCCCTTCTTCAGACATCTCTTGACCAAAAATTTGATCAAATGAAAAGCTACTTTAACGAAGTGATCAATACAAAGATAGCAACCGCAATAAAGGGTTTGGAGGTGGATTTCACCAATACAACGGATTACCTGGCATCTGAACAAAAAGATATTAGTGATGAACTTAATAAAACCAAAAGTCAAATCAAAATTTTGGAAGATCAAAAACTTGCACTTGAGTCTAATGTTAATGAATTAAATCGCAGACTAGTGACACTTGAAAATTCGTCAAGAAGTCATAACATTGAAATTCAGGCAGTTCCAGAAAAAAAATCGGAGAACGTAATGGACCTCATTAAAAAGATGTATGAGTTATTACATATCCCGTCAGCTGAAACTGAGATCTGCTCTGTCAGAAGGGTGGCTAAACTCAAACCTGACTCGGATAGACCACGTAATATCCTGCTTACTCTTCAGACGGAGCGCCAGCGAGACCACTTTCTTTCTTCTTTTAGGCGATATAACAAAGAAAATCCAAAGACGCCGTTCTGCTCTTCTTCTATAGGCATAGCAGGTCCCAGTCAGAGGATTTATGTATCGGAGCATATTTCATCCCAATGTAAGGAGCTTCACCACGCAGCGCGACACTTTGCAAAGCAACATGGTTACACCTATGTCTGGATTAAGTACGGGCGTGTTTACATACGTAAGGATGACAATGGCTCCGCAATTCATATTAAGAATAAAAGTGTCTTAGAAAAACTAGGATGATCAGTACTATAATAATATATATGTCTTAAACCTTGTTTTTAGATAATTGGTTATTTTTTATTTCAAATATGCTTATGTTTTATCAAAATGTAAACAGAATTCGTTCGAAAACTACCGAACTATATTTGGGTGTTCTAAATTGTTCCTATGATGTAATTTGTTTAACAGAAACAAATCTAAACATGGGTGTTTTTGATAGTGAACTATTGGATAGTAGATTCTTTATATTTCGAAGGGATAGAGGAACAACCTCAGCTAGTAAGACGGAGGGTGGAGGAGTTCTCGTTGCTGTTAAAAATACCTTAAATGTGATACGTAACGAGAGCTGGGAAAGTGAGGTTGAGGACATTTGGTTAACGATTCTGCCGTCTAAACCAGATGAACCTAAAATTCATCTCTGTGTCTGCTATCTACCACCAGACCTACCACTTAATAAGCTCACTATCTTTTATGATAATCTAACAACTAGAATCAGCAGCATTGAAAGTAATGAAGTAACCATAATAATGGGCGACTTCAACTTATCTAACTTGCAATGGTCTGTACAGCCATCTAGCAATAAATTATTAGCAAACAATCCCTACGATGCAAAATCTAGACTTTTCTTAGACAATTTTACTTTCTGCAATCTAAACCAACATAATACAATTAAAAACAGTAATGATCGTACACTTGACCTTATTCTGTCTAGCCCCAATTGTGAAATAAATGTTTACAGCGCGGACGCCCTTACAAGGGAAGATCGTCATCATCCTCCATTGGAAATAGATGTTAAATCATTCCCCCAACCCAATATTAAAAGACCTAAAAAGAAATTCCGCTATAACTATAATAAAGCAGACTATGATAAAATTCGTAGTGAGTTACGTTGTACAGATTGGAAATTTATTTTGCTTAGGAATAATGATATTGATGATGCTGTTGATTCCTTCTACGAGCGCTTGCAAGAGACTATAGTAAAACTAGTCCCGCTAAATAAGTATAATCCCGACAAATATCCTATATGGTATTCTGCAAGCCTTATTAACTGTATTAAGGAAAAAAGTAAATTCCACAAAAAATATAAGATGTTCCATAATCCTCGGGACTACGATACGTTTTCTTTGCTACGTGCTAGAGCTAAACATCTTATAGAGGAATGTTATAAATCATTTATTTCTTCGACTGAGGACCTCTTGCATGTGAACGATAGAGCTTTTTGGCATTTTATAAATAACAGGAAACGAAACAAAAACGGAATTCCGGGTATTATGCGTTTAGGTGTTGATATAGCTGCCAATGGCAATGACTCGTGCGAATTAATGTCCAAATACTTTTGTTCAGTCTTTGAACCATATAATACCAGCCCCGTACCCAAATTGGATCTCCCGCACAATGGCTCGCTGTCTAAAATTTCTATAAATAAATCAGATATTTTACTAAAACTTAAAAACTTAGATGCGAATAAGGGTCCGGGACCGGATGGAATACCACCAAAGTTTCTTAAAGAATGTGCTAATGAACTGTGCACTCCACTCGCTATTCTTTTTCAATGGTCACTTGATACGGGAACTTTTCCTGATAGTTGGAAGGTGGCCCATGTGGTCCCTATCCTCAAATCTGGTGATCCTTCCCTATGCTGCAATTATAGACCAATAAGTATATTATCTAGTATAGCTAAGTTATTTGAAAGCCTTGTGTACGATCACATTTACAATCATGTTTACCCAATATTATCAGACAAACAGCATGGTTTTGTTAAGGCAAAATCTACTATAAGTAATCTTCTGGAGTATAAGCATTATCTCTGTTCTGTATTTGCCAAAGGTGGACAAGTGGATACGGTATATACTGACTTCCAAAAGGCTTTTGACAAAGTGGATCACAGCCTGCTTTGCAATAAGCTCGCTGCGTACGGGATTAATGGCAGTCTTCTGAGGTGGATTTCCTCATACCTACGAAATCGTAGTCAGCTTGTTCTAATGAAGGGATACCTGTCATTACCAGTGACGATTACATCAGGCGTGCCGCAAGGATCGCATCTGGGACCTCTTTTATTTATCATATTTATCAACGATCTCATACCAAAAATTCAGTGTCCCTGCCTACTTTACGCTGATGATCTCAAGATTTTTACCACTATATCTTCCTCAGATGACTGCACTTCTCTCCAAAAGGATGTTCAGACTGTATCGACATGGTGCTCTGATAATAAAATGCATTTAAACATCAGCAAGTGCTTTGTGATCTCTTTTACTAATAAACGCACCAAAGTTGACTTCTCATATAAAATAAATGATGAAGTGTTGCAGCGTAAATCAGTTGCCAAAGATCTTGGTATTATGTTTGATAGCAAGCTTACATTCCGTGACCACTATGATTCTATTATAAGTAGGGGATATCAACTACTCGGTTTTGTAGCCCGCACCACCAAAAACTTTAAAAAACCCTTATCCTTTATACATCTCTTTAATGCCCTGGTCAGGAGTGTGGTTGAGTACGGCACTGTAATTTGGTCCCCTCACTATGAATTGCACTGCAACAGGATTGAAGGGATTCAGCGCAAAGCCCTTAGAATATTTTTTTACAGGCTAGGGTATAGTTATCGACAAATGCCGTCTTATGAGGAAAGGCTGGCGAAGTTTGGTTTGAATACTCTTCGTATTCGGCGAGATCGTTTTGATTTGATTTGTCTTCACAAAATATTACATTCGCATCTTATTTCTCCCTTCCTTCTTTCCCAAATAAGTATTAATACAAAACCTAATCCACGTCATATTAGAACCTTTACCTTAAATGTATACAAAAATAATACATCTTTTTATAACCCATTGTCCAGAATGTGCCGTCTTTATAATGACCTGATCATTCACAATAAAAATATTGATGTTTTTAATTGTAAAAGTAACCTGTTCCGAAAGTCAATCGCAGACGTCCTCAACCTCAAGTAATCTTAACTAGTAGTATTATATTTTTAATAGTTAGTAGTAAGTACATTGTAATAACTAGTAGTATAATAATATTATAACAATTAGTAGTAACATATTTCAGTATTAGTTTTCACTTTTTATATATTGTTACAACTATCCAGTAATGATAAGTCCTTGTTTTACTGTAATACGTAGTGCTTATTGATCATTCGTGCTGTACGTTCACATTTTTGGCTAGCAATCTAGATCTAAGCTACTGAACACATTTTGTTATCTTGTGTTGATTGTTATCTGTTGTGTCCGTCTAAATAATAAAATAAAAAAAAAAAAAAAATCCCGGAAAATTAAAAAGTTCCCGTGGGGTAGTAGAGTTCCCGTGGGATTAGTTAAAATTACTACGGAGAAGTCGGAAAATGTGCAAACGAGCAAACATATTCTGGACTAGCTTCCCGCCGCGGCTCCGCCCGCGTTAATAGTTTTTCCCGTGGGAATGAGAAATTTTCCCGGGGTAAAAGTTAGCCTATGTTCTTCCGCAAGGTCTATTCTATCTTTGTGCCAACTCCGCCCGCTTTAACAATTTTTCCCGTGGGATTGAGAAAATTTCCCGCGGTAAATTGTAGCCTATGTTCTTTCCTAAGGTCTATTCTAACTTTGTGCCAAGTTTCACCAAAATCGGTTCAGTAGTTTCGGAGCATTTTCAATTATTAGGAATATTTTACGTATTTTTTTTACACCTTGTGTTACATTATTGAAGTTTTAGTAAGGAACCCTAATTTTTTTGAAAATAAAATATAGCCTATGTTACTCAAGGTGAATGTAGCTTTCCAACAGTGAAAGAATTTTTGAAATCAGTTCAGTAGTTTCGGAGCCTATTCGATGCAAACAAACAAACAAACAAACAAACAAAAAAACAAACAAACAATCAAACCTTTCCTCTTTGTAATATTAGTATAGATGTTTGTTCCGCTTTCACACCTAATGTTATAGTGGACGGAATTTAATTTTTGGTAGATACTCGTGGATGAACTCTGGGATTTTGGCCACGGAAAACGATCACGGTCTCCTTTGCATACATATTTCGTTCGTTCATGAAGAAGCTTTTTAATTTTTAACTTCATTTTCATCCTTCATTTAATAGGTCTTGACTTTCCAAACACCGCTGCTGTGACAACGGGAATTAAATAGAGGACTAGTCAATAACGCACTTTAAATGAGTTAACAAAAGGAAATTAAAATCACACTAGTATGTTTTAATTTTTTATTGTATCACTTTACTTATATATTTATACTACTATTAATTATTTTTTTACAAACTTTTATCCACCTGTTCAATTCTCAAGGAAAGGTTTTCCTAATTCCAGTACCTATTTTAATTTTCTTTTTTTCTAGTCATTAAATGCAGCACAATACAAGAATACATTCTGTTCTGAATATTATTTTATTAATAGCCAGAATTTCCAATAATTCTAAAATGGGGATAGAAATTAGGAAGTACAATCAGCCTTGAGTTGTAGCCAAAGTATATTTAGCATATTATTACATGTTTTCAATATTTATGTTTTGTTCATGCATTCTCATGGAATCATTCATTCTTTCTTTTTTTCCGTTGATTGGAAACTGCTTAAGAAAGCATCCTTTATATCTACAAATACTTCTGTCAGACGCGTCAATTGGTCTCTGATGTCACAAACTATGTCAGCAATTTTTTCAGCATTCTCTATCTTCCGCTTTTCCAGGTCCAGGAATGCTGATACACTATCCTCTGAATCTGAAAGTGAGGTATTATCAATAAGCCTATAATGCTTCTTATCATGACGAACGACACCGCTGACTAGTTTAGTTAGAATCCGGCAAAGGGCAAACATTGTTTGTGTGATGAACACTTGTGTTTGCTTTATGTCTGAATGTTTATTTTACTTTATTTACAACTAACTTTCCGACCCGCGGCTCGTAGCCGTAGGATTGAGGTATTTTCCCGCGGTAAAAGGTAGCCTACGTGTCAATCCAGGGTATCAGCTAACTCCATACCAAATGTTATTATAATCGCTCCAGCGGTTTAGACGTTAAGAAGTAACAAACATACACACTCACAAACTTTCTCTATTATAATATTAGTGTAAAATACCAGATGTTTACTTAATTTTTTTCCGTAATCGAAATAAGACACATTTTCTTCAAAATTCTGGTCATATTAAGAGTGGGCAAGGTATGCAATGCATGATGTGTACCCAAAGAGGATAAATTCACCACTCACTGGGTACATCTGACTAGCCAATGTAAAAGGGTCTAGCCAATTCAACATTATAATAAAACGATATGGCGACCACAATGGTCTATTCTTAAATAAAACGGACTCTTATACGTAAACTAACATGACGACGCCGGTGTTAGTGGGTAGTCAATGATTTTACAACCCCACAAAGAGCCGATTTATAATAAATATTCTATTGTTTTAGTTAAGGTTTTACCTGAATCACTTCTTCCATTACCATCTATATTCACCCTTATCTTTTTCGCTGATGAACTCCCCCTATCAATTGGTTCTCGCAATGACCGTTTTCGAACTCGCACGCAGCCGTTGCCAGACGTCAAAGGCTTTTTTCTGGGAATTTTGTCGAAATGTCCCATGTCATCTGATTGTGGTCTTTGGAAAGTATCTCCCATTGTAAGATCCGTGTCATTCGGTGGATCTGCATCCTGCAACCAATTAATGATTGGATTGATTGATTGATGTTTTTTTTTTGGTTTGATTGATTATTTCGTAAATTAGACTAGAGCTTTTCAGGTCCGTAGTCCTTTGGTGACGTGAAAACATTTCTTATTTTCAAAGAGCGAAGCGGCTCTTCAAAACTCTTTGCTTATTTTGATATCTAAATCTTAGGTGACGCTACTTTATGAGAATGATTGGCATTTGAACATGGTCCACACGAAATGACGCTTAAGATTTTGGATGCTGGAAATAATAAAAAACTAGCCAATAAAGTTCAATTTTACTGTAATATTGCACAGTGACGCAGAAATAAATAATATCTAGCACTCGAACAACATAAAAAACAGAAAGGATTTCATTAAATTCCTTTTTTGAACATGGACACACGAAATGATTGTAATAATAATGTGATAGTGCTGAAATATAAGAGAGTTTCCGTGGCGTAGTGGCTAGGGTCGTCATCTTCCATTTGGGAAGCGCGGGTCAGTACCAATTATGGTTTCGATTTTCGAATTCACTAAGATTATTCGACGATTATTCACCCTGGTATCAGGGTAGGCTCGAGCCCCTCGGTGGGGACTATATGAGCTGTTAACGATTCGACGCTCCTACGGTGAAGGAAAATATTGTGAGGAAATCTGCAACAACCTGCGAAGAAATTCAAATGTTGTGTGGGAAGTTGACCATCCCGCACAGAGTTAGCGAAGTCGCACTGATTTAGAGTAGACTTCAGCCCCTCGGTGGGGAAATATTTTATGGGCTGCTAATGATGGTCCAAGAAAACAAGGTCTAACAAGAAGACCACGTGACTGACACAAGCCTACGTCATTTTACGCTGTTCATCCTTGTCTATTACACGCTTTCGACAAGGATGAATAAGCAAAATGACGTAGGCTTGTATCAGTCACGTGGTCTTCTTGTTAGACCTCGTTTTCTTAGACCATGATGCCAATAGATCACAGATCATATTATTATACATACTGAAGTAGAGTGGTCAAGTTGTATAACCACTTCTTTTATGCAGTCTATTCCAATTACTGACAAAATGCGTTCCTCTGTGTTAGACAACGGCAGGAGGTCGTCTGGAGGAGGTTTTCCATCAGCCTCTACGGCCTGCCATTCCAGTGCCCTTTGCCGTACACGATATTTCATGTCAGTCCAGGTCTGAAACAAGAAAGTTTATTACTTTTGACGTTATATAAGTCTGTTAAAGCATTTTACTATTTTAATAGAGCAAAAATTAATAACTCTTAGCTCAGGCAGAGATTTGACTCCACTGCTTGATTATCTTGATCAACATAGGCGCCCTACCAATGGGAAGTTTTCCAGTAGCAAATTAAGAAAAAAATACCTTACAAAACGGCTCAATAGATGGTACTAGTAAATAGTAAGGTAATAAATACCGAAGTATTGGATTGGTACATTCAAATTAACAACTAATTATCCTAAAAATGTATCTCAGTCAGAACCATGTATTACAATCCGACATAAAAGTCAAAAAGTCTATAATAAATCTCACTGTTCTCATTATTTTACATGGAAATCTTAAAGAACGCCCTTTTTTTCATTTCAGGCTGTCAGAGAATCTCCCATTGTGCCATCATGTTATTGATTGTATGAGCAACGGGCTTTTCCAAGCTATTTGGTTCCACACCAGAGTGCACACCAGCACTATCTACATATTCTAGTTCACGCGAACTATTTAAGCACTTAAGCGATCAAGAACTTCCATGGGCTGGTACGAGTACAATGATTCGCTGGCTCTGAGGTAATGCATCTATTTTGGGTCGAATTATAGAGCTAGAATTTTTTTTGGCTGGATATAAAGATATGCGAATTAGAGACCCTGTGGTCCCTTCCCGAGCTCAATGTTTTAGGGTAGTTTTATATGACTCTGAGGAAACTGGTGACTTGCCTAGTCATTTTTGTTCAGTAATAGAGAGAGGATACGTTTTTATGTTAGGTATTTCAAAATTCCCACTTATTCTCGAAGACGTGACTAATCGCCACGGATAGTAATTACATCGCGTTGTTTGCAAACTTCTCCGAAAATAATGGATGAAGCTCAAGTAACTCGTTTCTGATTTGAGTTTTAAACCAGTTTGGTTTCAGAAGCTCCATGTTGATAGATAGATCAGAATCTTTGCCATCTATATACGACTTTACCTTAGCCCATTGTTTTCCATTCTTTTTAGCTCCATTTTTAAATGCGTTTAGTTTTTTGGCACACTGGGACCAAAGTTTTTGCGACAAGTTAAGTGGTTTTGTTTTTCCTTTGCCCAGCGCTGGGTTTTGTTCTATAAACTGTAAAAGTTCTTCCATCTGTTCTGAGGTTATTGCTACTCTGGATGTGATACTGCTGCCTGGTTTATCTGCAGAAATCAAATAGAAAAACGTGATAGAATAGAATAGAATAGAATAGAGTTTATTCAGTGATCTGATGTTTATTTTTTATTTTATTTTATTTAACATACAAAGGACAAATACATATAGAGATACGAATATGACACAACAGGTTTGCTTATTTCTGAAGAAATATCTTACAGCAGACAAGATGTAGTGTAAGATGTCCCCAAATATTTTATTATTTTACTTTTGTGTAAGAAACCGCAATTTGGGACACTATTTTTGAATACAATGAATGGGGTTGATTTAAGCTAAGAACTGGAGAAGGCAAACATTATTGAGTGAAATGTGGGGTTCTTTCCTTACCATCTTGCTGTTTGTAGAGGTTCCAGTTTTTATAAAATTAATATGTTTGTTTACGACATCGTAGAGTTTATATAGACTTAAGATTAGAAAGAAAATGTTCATGTATTTTTCATGGGCGAAGTAAAATAGTTACATTTTGGTTACATTACGGAATTTTCATTGTATACAATAGTAGCAAAAGAGAAAAATAACTAATCAATATATAAATACCTATTTTTATTTAATGTTATCTTCCGTATTAATTATTTTTTCTCTTTGAATACTTATAACATTTTTCTCTTTGCTTAAAACATCCTTGGCTCATACTCATAGATTTAATAAGTAAGTAGGTATGTATGTACTTCTATAAAATGTACAGCCTTATTTTTGATAATTGTTTTTTTAGATGATTTATGCGGTGGTTGCTTTTCCCATCTCTGTGATTTTTCATTTATTTCATATTAATTTAGTTTTTAGAAAAAGATTACGATGAATACAAATTATTTAATAGTAATACTTTGTGTGCTAACAACAAGAAGTAAGAATAAGTAACGGTGTACTTATAAAATAAAAATATTGTATTGTATGTAGAGATAGTAAAAGTAAATTTGTTCTCCAGCCTGACGTGACTAAGGAAGTATTTGCTAAACCGCCACCTGCACCCTTCTATGTTTAAACACCAGCTCGCCTAAAGGGAAAGAAGTTTACGTTGTCATTCCATAAGTTAGTATACCCTTACTCTCGAAAGGTGTCGCTTTCCAAGTCCAGTTTCGATAGGTATTACTCCGTATTACATTAATTCTTGTGTTTTATTTATATTATTTAAACTAAGCGATATATTTTATATCAAATTGTATGTATTTACCTTTGTATAATTATCGAGTAACTGAATAACTTACCTTTCTCCATAATGTGAAAATTGTAGATTTACGACTATTTATTGTCTTTGTCCACAAGTGTCCACAAATAATCTCTTTGGTTCCTGTCCAACAAAATCAAAACCCATATTGTAACTTGTTATTTTTATGAACTTTAATCAAAATCCTAAGATTAGATTGGACTGTTTTACCGACAGCTACGTCGCGTAGCACTTACGTAGCTCGTAGCGAGCGCGTAGTAGAGCGAAGCGCGCAGATTTTCCTAGATCTGTACCCCTACCATGAGTTGCTAACGTAACTTACGCGCTCGATATCGACTACGTAAACGTGCATTTAGTATGGAATTAAAACTACGCCATCTATTGACAGTTATCTGAAGTAAAATTTCTCCATACTAAATGCACGTTTACGTAGTCGATATCGAGCGCGTAAGTTACGTTAGCAACTCATGGTAGGGGTACAGTTCTCTGTTACGTATACGTACGTGGAGTTGAGGTTATGAGGTCTATCGTAGCAAAAAGCGTAGAAATCACAATATTGCTTGAGAAGGCGCTACGAATGAAAAAAAAAACCAATTTAAAACACAACTGGAAATATATTCAAATCTTGCTTGACTAAGGATTTTATTACACACTGACTCTATTATTTTATATGAATCTGTGTTTTTTTCTCTTTATAGAGCTGTAATCGATGAGTTAGCAACTGAGCTTTTCCCCACTATCTCTCCCCCTCCCTCAGCGGGACTCGTCCCTCGTGACGTCAACAAGCATGACAAATATTTACGTCCCTCCTATTATAACACTAACCGGTTAAATTAAAATGGTTCCCAGACAAAGACATCCCGAACAATATCTCTATTTTCTACCTGGTCGCACTATATATTGTAAAATAGACAAGCGATAGAAGGTTAGGGATAGGTTATTGAAGGATTCGATCAGTGTTTCTCCTTCAATGGTACTGAATCTGTGATGTAGTTTTAGTGTATTCAAGATAACATCATCAACATCATGTTCATTAGACGGAGAAGGGTAAGTATTTAAATATAAACCATTTATATCGTAATTAATTTTACATTTTACATCAATTTATTTTTTCTAAGTCTGATTTCTATATGGGTGGATGTGTCACTGAAATTAATTTATTTCTATACGTAAGTCGACTGCATTCTTCATTTAACTTCATCGCGATTTTAATAAAAAGTTGTGTTTAAGATGACATTAGCAAGCGGACATAATCAAATTGTGATTAAATAAAATATAAGTAAACGTGTACAAGTTATTCTATAACAGATTCATGAGTTTGGGATTCTGATCGATCGATGGAAATAACAATGACCACGCGAATGGCACTTGTTGATTGGGAACACTTTGAAACACAAATACACAAACATGATCATTGATCATCATGGCAATGAGTTAGATTCAATTATTTACTAGTGTTTAACGTATAAAATGAATCCAGAATCCATTTGTTTGAGCAAAGCTTCTTAAAAGTCAGACGCCATTAAGTGGTTTTGTATAACCTATAAAGATAAAATTATTTAGACTTTTTTAAATTAAGATAATGTTATCCTACAGAAAAACTGTTATTGACTTTTGTGGGATTGTGAATAGATTAAAACTAATAATGCATAATATGTAGTAAATAAATAAGGGTTTGCGTCAGAGCTTTTTAATAAAATACATCCATTGTCCTTGAAATAAGAAATTCTGTAGAGTTCTAACGTGACGTCAACGTGGTTCTTTTACACAGATTAAAATGGTTGCCTATTAATAAATACCACAACTTATTTATTTATTTAAATACTTTAAGACCACAACTAATCTGACCCTACGCATATATTTTTTCATTTAATGTACCTATATTTTATATTTGTCTGTATAACAATATTCTTTACTCTAATGCGTATAACAATAGATTTAAAGCAGCCAAAGAAATTGGATTACACCTAACACAATGCCCTTCTGGTAGCGAATACCCTTCAGGTAACAACGCCCGTTCTCGCCAGCGGGGGCGCGGCCAAAAGCCAAAATCAAAATTGATAATCAGAGACGGAGCCCCTCAGGCGTCGTCTCCTTCACGATGTTTTTTAGTATCAATTCGCTAGGCCGTGATCCGAGGCTCCTTCGAGCCGCCCTTAGACGCGTTGGTATATATGACTTTTAGCAGCATAGGTCGATTAAAAAAAAAGCGTATAACAATATTTCTATGCTGGTTGAAAATATGCTATGTTTATATTCGTATTAGAAAGTAGATGGCGTAGTTGTCATTCATACGGCGTATGGCAAAATTTTTGGTATGAAGTGATTCTGACTCGAAAATTACGGGTCGCTATATATCTATATTACGCTAAACATATACATAAAAATCTTTCATACAACGCCTGTGGTTTTTTATACAATTTCTTTCAATGCAATAAAATACTATATGTCCTGACAATTTATGAACACAAATAAGTTATACTAAGAAGAGCTAAGAAAATCTGCGCGCTTCGCCTCTGCTGCAAGACTTTCCAGACGTGTTGGGGAGCGCCGTTGTTAATCAGTAATTATAATGGTGACCGCTGCTGCACACTTCCTTATATTTTCCTTAAATTTCCTCATATCGTACGACATTAACAAGAAGATTTAGGTTGGTCCAATTCCACAAAGCTCCGAACAGAAAGCAGTGAAATTGATAGCACCGTTTCCGCACCCGACTTCACTCGTCATATTTTTCCCGTAATACGATATGCGTTAACCAACCAATATTCATGCAAATATTTCGGCCGTTTAGGCGTAAAAAATCAAACAGTGACCTATGCACTACCGTAGTATGTACTTATAACATCCTTGTTTATACCCAAAATGTTTAGCACGCATTAAACGCTTGTCTAAAACGACTTGTATTGATTCAATTTTTGACTAAACGTAATCTTTAGTTTTGTTTTTTTTAATAATTAAATGTCTTTATTACATAATATAAAATTACAAAAATAATAAACTTTAAAGCTAAACAAAAATATACAAACAACAAAATAAAATAAATTACACACAAAAAAGAAAAGTACAGAGAAATAATTAAAAAGAAAAATAGTATATATCCTAACTATTTACACAAATTAGTCGAAAAGCCCCCCTCTTGACACGCCGGGCGCAAAGGTGCCCATAACGCTGGCTGCGTTGCCACTAATTGTTTTGTAAAATGTTACTTTGAATAAAACTTAAAATATTTTTGCATCGTAGCAGACTTCGTAGCCATATGCTACGGTGGCTACGCCGTAGTCCTCTTGATAGATGTATCATTCATCTTATTATATACAAAGGTCGAAAGTGTTTTTATTTTATGGATGCTTATATTGCATCTCATGTGTATTTTTTATTCCTTCACCATATTCAGTACTGTAAAACTTATTCAGAAATTATTTACAAAAAAAAATACAGGCCGATTTCTTCCAAACAATTTCCATACTTTAGTTGAAAATATCTTGATGTACTTCACTACTTTTAAGTAAGTGGATGACTAATAAATTAACTGTTAACATCCCAAACCATTACATTGTAATTTATTTGCCTTTACATTTGTCTAAGCTTTAATTAAACCGCTCGAGTATTTTCCCTCCCAATTGGCTCCGATCGCCCGGACAATACGCTAATATTTTTTTAGCCATCGACCGACCGACCAAGTTTTATTGCCAGCCAGTATCTACCTAGTTAGAATTGGACGCAACAGATAGGTATAAGGTAGCGATGAAGCCGTGGTCATACCATAAGGGCTATTCCTGTTGACCCCATGGAATTCGCCCCTTCGGGAAACAGCGAAGGGGATAGTTGAACCCGTTTTATTTTGCCTTGACGGACTTAGCTATCCTTAAATTGCTGAGCCCTTAAAACTTTACAATCAATCTTATACTTACTATTCATTACGCTCTATAGTGCCTGGTTAATTTTGGAAATGACATAATTTTATTTGATTTTACTTCAATGTTTTTATTTTCTAAGTTATATTTTATAATTGATAAACTAATTGAGAAAAACTTTTACAATAAGTTTATTTGTAAGTATTAAATTAAAAGCACCAACTTTTGAACTTTTGAAATTGAAGTGACACTGAAGTGGCCCGTCACGTGACTGAAGTTTATATGAAAAGTGGAATATTATTTTTTAGGATAAACGACCAGTAAAATTTCACGGTGTTTTTTTTTTATAAACTGATAAACAAAAACTTTTATATTAATTTTCCTTATATAAAAAAAAGCAACAATAAAAAATATTTGAAACGGAGTGAAAATGAAAACACGAGCCTGTGCAGGGAGTCGAACCCGCATTTAGTAAACGTAACAAATGTCATTTGTTGCAAAATTAATAATGTAGTAAAAAAATGTTATTTAATCATGGTATTGTTGTTCAATAAATATGTAATGGGGTTATAAGGGACAGTGAGAACCTCGCAAAAAGGAGACAATGGGAGTAAACCTACGATAGGTAGGGCGAGCGGCGGTATATGGCCACAAACGCCAGTGGTTGGCGGAGCGGTCGCTCGGACAGTTGTACCGGAAAATTCCGAACAGTTTTACCGCCGAAAGATTTTACTTTTTTAATTTTTTACTTATAGTACGCAGTGTTTTAGCCGCAAATTGTGAAGTGAATCAAATTAAATATTACAATATATTTTTTATTTGTGTATAGTGTTAGTGAAGTATTTTATCAAAATGAAAATGGAAACTAAAGTTGATGTGGTGAGTGCTTTCGTATGGCAAAGGTATCCATTTGTTTGTAAAAGCATTGCGAAAATGAACCTTTGCACCTATGTAGCCTCGTACACAATCAATCAAATTAGATTAGAGCTGTTTGGTTTTTTGAAGAGATTCGAAAGGGTATAGTAGGTAAACGTATTCTGACTATGCCATTAATTCATTCTATTTCTTGTAAAAACTATCAAAATTTGTTTTACGGAGTAACAATTTCTGTTTTATTACAAAACATTAGTAAGCGCATAGTTACAGTTTTAAAAAAGCACACTACACTGCGTAATTTTGATTTTACCATTTAAATATAACTTCATCACAATCTGCTCAACAAAGGTAATGTTTGTAACCATGGCAACAACTACCACGATTTAAGCTTGAAGAAACTTTGATAAATAGTTTTAGCTACTTTAATTTAAGCAAAAATATCCAGCTTAAAATAAGGCTCTAGTAGTTTCAATTCACAAGTTTCGAGTCTGAAACAGTGTGTAGCAAGCTTCTTATATTACCAAAACGTAAGTAGGCTCTTTTGCTTCGAACACGCGACATAAAAAATGTGAATTTCTTAAAATATGAATATGTACTTTTATTTGTTAAAGTACAAAGCAACGAAGGAATCTGAAAAATTAAGAACCTGGGATTCTAACCAGAGCCCCCGAGAAAAAAAAGGGTCCTACAAAATTTTAAGTCAACCTACTCTTATAAGGCAGCTTAACAATACATCATTGTCCTTAAGCCCCTTGGTGGGTATATGTATTGAGATACTTTTTTTTGCTAAGCTCTAATTATTTATCAAGTAATTAAGACATTGACGACGTCTTTTTAGCCTGATGAATAAATCATACTCGTACTATACAATACTGTATATACGATATTATTATAAAGAGGAAAGACTTGTATTTTTGTGTGTATGTTTGTAACGAATAAACTCAAAAACTACTGAAATGTTTTCAAAAATTCTTTCACCATTAGAAAGCTACGTTCACCTTGTGCGTAACATAGGCTACCTTTTACCGCGGGAATATTCCTCATTCTCACGGGAAAAACTGTTAACGCGGGCGGAGCCGCGGCAGAAAGCTAGTAATAATATAAATGCAGTTTACCAGATTTCTCGGAATCAAGTTGTAACATCCAATTAAGTGAAACATGTCATAATTTGTGTAATTGAGTGTACTTTATAAGGCTCCCCGCTCTATCTATTACTTCATAACACGCAAATAAAAGCAGAAACGATGCATACGTTTTGAAAAGCAACTGACTTATATTTTGCAAAACATTGTTCTTAGTAATTATAATAACTGTAAAAATATGTTTAAAAGATGCAACGCCTGTGGAGTTTCATCGGCGAGTTCTTCTCCACAGAAGACAGTCAAGTTTATGAACTCGCCAGAAAAGAGAATGTTAATTTGACTTAACTAAGTAATGTACGAGTAATATCAAAAAGTTAAAAAATAAATTCTTGAAACTTTTTGAACTCTTTGATCCATTCTTAAAATGGCCTTGTAGCCTAGTTGGTAGTACGTCTGCCCACAGAACATTTAAAAGAGGTTAGAATAGAAACTTAGAAAGGCGCGGGGCCGGCGGCGCGCCAAGACTATGAGCAAACGCTCATACTCCACGCAAAGACGCGATCGCGCTGTCTAACTCACACATAGCTATAAAAATGTACATCGGTATGCGTGCATGCGTATGATTCGTTTCCATTTGAAATCGCGTGATTGAGCGGCGCTATGATTGGCTAGATTTGAAATTGCAAATATGTGTGTAAACTTCATCTTTATTGAAGTACAGATGTAGTGGAGGTGAAAGGTGGGGTGGAATCGGCGACACCGGATTTCATACGGACGGCGCATTATCGCCATTCTAACCTCTTTTAAATGTTCTGTGCGTCTGCCTTTGCTTACTTGCTTGTCTTGTGGGTTTTGTTACAAACTCTGGCCTGGCATCATTAAACCGTCGAAGCCTAGAAGTAGTATCTAGAAATAATGATGATAAGATTTTTTAATTCTTATCATAATCACTACATAGTATAAAATAAAGTCGCTTTCTCTGTCCCTATGTCCCTATGTCCCTATGTCCCTCCCTTTGTACGCTTAAATCTTTAAAACTACGCAACGGATTTTGATGCGTTTTTTTTTTAATAGATAGAGTGATTCAAGAGGAAGGTTTATATGTATAATACATGCATAATATACTGAAGGATAACCCACAATAACCATTTTCCCGTGCGGAGCCGGGGCGGGTCGCTAGTTTGGTTATATTTGTATGTCTGGATGGTGGGGTTACCTCTTTACACGAAACCAATTGGACAAATTTTGATAAGTTATTATCTTTAAATAGATAAATAAAATACTAGATAACAATATAAGAAAATACCACGGAAAAATCTCATTCTGCTCAACTCAGCCCTTGGGCTAATGTGGCCTACTTTGTTCGACGGTTAGCTTAGCATGTTGGTTTAAGTAATAATTTAAATTAAAATACTAGTCATCCTATGCTATTTAATCATAATTTTGCCACGCGATTGGTTTGATGTCATTTAGGCAGGAAAGTACTAGTTACCAACCAATAGTAATTAACTAGGTAAATTATCCTGCCACGCCTCTCTTTAATTACTAGATCAACTAATTAATCAAAAGTTATACATTACATAGTAGACACTACAAAACTAGTTTCGTTGTTCAAACCAATTTAATTTTATAAAAGCTTTTTAAAGTATTCTAACTAATTGTTATTATAACCAATTTTAGAAAGAGAACCGATTTGTTTGTTTTATACCTATTACCGCGGGAAAATTCTTCATTCTTACGGGAAATAGCAGTCGTGTCATTCAAAGTCACTGATACACAACTCTTTTCAAACTTATGAAAGCATTTGGTCATTCTCTGGCTGACTATCTTGAAAATTCTCACAGGAACAATGTGCTTCACCGCCATAAAAACTATTAATTTCGACATTCACATTATTAGTAGGTATGTATAAAGTTAGAATAGGTTTAAACTAAATTAAATTAAAATGGTCTTTCGCAGAATGAATCGGTGATCGATCGTAAAGCGTGTCGGTGTCAAATGATAAAACAATGGGGTGCATTTAAAGCCACTTGGAAAATAATCAAACATACTTTAAAAATAATAGATCGCACTTCTAAGCAATGCTCTACTAATAAAATAAAATTTCTATATTCCAGTCTGATGGATATATACATATTGTTTTAATAATGGCATATTTTTAAACTGAGTACCTACATTCAAAATTTCTTTTTCCAATATGGCAGCATAACTTACACTTAACTAATGTTTAAGTAATTCTATATTGTGTTACTGTTTGTTACCTAAGTAAATAAATAAAACTATCAATGCTAGATATTGAAATTAAAGTGTCAAGTATTACTTTTCAAGTTATGTATATTGAAGTGAAGACTCCAATGACAAGAAGTTTGAAAAAGAAGATGGATGATGAAGCTGTAACTATTAATTTTATAGTTGGTTTATTTATATCCCTAAAACAAGCTGCAAGGCCGAACGCCGTTGCCCGTAGCCTCTGACGATCTGTGATTTGAATACCAAACCACCGCGCCGCCATGCTTTCTATGGCGTTCGTATAACGTACACTTGACCGCGAATAAAGAGTAAGTAAGTACTTTAACCTTACTACTGTATGTCATGATGTCATGACTCATGATATGTTATATTATAACACACAATCAAGTAATACAATATAAAATGAGAATTGAAATATTCCAGTAATAAATGTAAATAAGTTCGGATCAGTAATTAAAAAAAAGCTGATTTTATCATATACCTGCGTGCGACATCTCTGTCGTAAAAAATAAACGTAATTTTTATTTATTTATTTATTCATTAATTTCACATTACGGTATGAAACTACAGCGCTAATTTTTAATTTCTACTTTTTCTGTACGGGCCGTCAACACCGCCAATGTATTTCGTATAATTTTGTGGTAGACTGTACCGGTGCACAATAATCGTTAAGTGATTCGTTATGGCGAATGACGAGTGGCGGGCGAACATTGAGACCGATTTAAAAACAAATTAGTCACTTAAACTATGCTTAAAGTGTAGCGTGTCAAATACTTAGTTATCGTTTCGTACTGAATTATAATAAGACGTCTAAAGACACCTAAGGTTTTCTTTTCTTACCTTAGATATAGTATGCGAGTCTATAACTGTCCATAGATACCGCTGTTTTAAATCGAAGCGAATTTTAAAGTGAATAAGATTGCGCTCGGGCTGGGATTCGAACCCTGTCTGTCCGGCTGTCCGGGCCATACCAATTGTACCACCGAGTCACTGGGCGAGTTCGACAAAAACGCACGTTCGATCGTAAAATCTATACTAATATTATAAATAGATTTTTTTTATTAGAGACAACAACAGCCTAAATTATAATTTTTAAAACTTTTACGGTTATAAACGGCTGTGTACTTTCACGTTAAATATCCCGTTTTAAATCTTAATAGCTTAAATTATCATCACAGAGTTTATGTAAGTATTTTAAAGTAAATCGTAAGCCAATAACAGTAATTGTCTACGGACAACATAATAATGGTACTGTCACAGCAAAACAAACGAAAGAGTACGTACGAAAGCTAATTAGCAAACCTACTGCTTATAATTTATTTAACTTATTACATAACAATAATAATTTTATTGTTTCTTTGTTTGGTTGTTTGCATTGAATAGGCTCCAAAACTACTTAACCGGCTTTAATGAAACTTGGTACAAAGATAGAATCGATCATGGGGAGTTACATAGGCAAGCTTTTACCGATGGAAAATTTATCATTCCCACGGGAAGTTAAGGCAAGCGGAACCAAGAAGCGGAAAGCTAGTCTTACTATAAAATAAAAAATATTTTTAAATTAATTAGCACGGCACGCATACACTTTAAAAAATACCGATTATATAATAGAATTAAACTCATTAAAATTAAACTATTGTTAATCCTTAGGTAGATATTGAATTGAAAACTTCATTTTATGATAGCGTTAATAAGAACCAGCGTAATAAATAATAGTCTTCATAGATTTTAGAGCACATAATATGAGTTATGACGCGATATAAAGACCAAACGATAACTCCGAAATCATTTAAGAAATTAGTATAGCTATAAAATCGTTATGGGCTCTTATGAAATTGATAGTAATCTTCAATACTTACTAGACTCATGTTTAGTGGCATAGTAGCTACGGCACAAAGGCACTGATTCTATACCCGTCAATAAATTTTGGATTTCCGAATACCATACCTTTTCACCACAAACGTAAACATATAACGCATATAAAAATACGTAATTTATGTACGTACGTTTATATATACGTTGATGGTGAACAAACCACCACTAACTAAACAACACTAAACTAAACAAAACTAAAACAAAACTAAACTATAATTGAAATAAGTAATATAGCCGAAAGTCAAAATAAATGTTAAGGCGGCACCCCAGAAAATTTTCTGTTTATACTCTAAGGGCGGCACATTGAAAATATTTGTGTTCATTGATTCAATGATCCTCGTAATTTGTACAAGTAGGTATTATGATTTTCGAATAAACGTAACTTGATATTATATGCAGTACAAAAAGAACTTGGCCCTTACGCTGTTTAGTTCTAGCGGGAAAACAGCATACCTTTTTTTGTTTCACATGTACTGCACCGCTTAGCGCTATTACTTTCCTGCGTTGTCATCAGTTTGCCGCGCAGATAAACCACGCCTCTACAGCAATTTTAAGTTTCTCCAGGTGCCACCTCCTGGTGGCATCATAATATTTGTACGAATTTAGAGAATTTAGAAAATCATTGACACAAAAAACACAACAATTTTTAAGGTCCGCCTTAATTCGTCTTATTTGTCTGACTAATAATTTCCTCATATACAGGCAGGTTGATGATGATGATAGCACATGATAAGCAAACTTAGATATTCGACGTGTTACATCATCATGTTACGGTCATAAGAGATACATTTGGGCCTCTACGCATCCACCTGTAATGTTTTTGTAGTCATCATCAACGCGCTACGATCGCTACGCCGTAGCACTCCGTAGTCCGTAGCAAGCTCGTAGCTCATACTTATTCAAAACTAGCGACCCGCTCCGGCTCCGCAAAGGAAAATGGTTATTGTGGGTTATTCTTAAGTATATTATGCATGTATTATACATAAAAACCTTCCTCTTAATCTATTAAAAAAACCGCATCAAAATCCGTTGCATAGTTTTAAAGATTTAAGCATACATATGGATATAGGGACATAGGGACAGAGAAAGCGACTTTGTTTTATACTATGTAGTGATTCAACTATCAGGTCGTTGATATTTCGTTGCAAATCGAGCCTTTCTGTTCAGTCTATAAGGTCTTTTTTTTTGTCGGCAGCACACAGTGCACCCCGCATCAGCTGGGAAGTCAGTACAGCCAGACACTGCCAATTTAGCCAAAGGACCTTACGGATCCTGGTGCACTCCAGAAAATACTCCAGCGCACACTGCGTAAGTAGCAATTAGTATTTAAATTATTATGTTCTTGTGTAAGCCGAGTGGTGCTTCAAACGTTTACTCGGTGAAGGGAAACATCGTGAGGAAACCTGCACACACCTGCGAAGTAATTCAAAGCTTGTGTGTGAAGTTGACTAACCCGCACTGGGCCAGCGTGGTCAACTAAGGCCTATTCACCCTGATTTCAGGGAAGGATGGAGCCCAATATCAATTGGTATTGTGGTCTGCTTCTGGCATAAGTTATGGAAAAGTTAACCCCGGTTTAAAATTTTTTTTTGCTATTCTTTGCCCCGCTTTTACCTCTGTAGAGTGTTTGTACCAAAATAAAGAGTTAAGAAACTTTATGTTTTGTATCGCTTCCAAAATTTAATTAACTGTGGCAATAATACTAGCTACGAGTATCTATGTATGTATACTGTACATAATATTTTTTTCTTATCTGACAATAAAATATATTTGGTACTGCCATAGTAATATTATGCGTTCTAATGACTTAATTGTATGTCTGTTTCTACTTTTGATGTGATGTAATGTTTTTTTCTCTTAATGTTGTTTCGTTTTCAGAGTTAAACCATCCGACTCTGAGTTCGAGTTACAGACACAGAATCAGAATAAAACTGAACCATCAATTACTAGAGCCAGAAGGTGAGTAGCGTTGTTATACTAATAAAGAAAAATGCATTTCCAAACAAAATCGCATTGTAGTACAATTTGGTGTTATCAAGTAGACAACGGAATGTATGGCGTAGAATAAGTACGCCCCTCACAAAGTGAACTGACGATTTGGTGAGGGTCGCGGGAAGCCGCTGGATGCGGGCCAAACAGGACCGATCGTTTTGGAGATCTTTGGAGGAGGCCTTTGTACAGCAGTGGACGTTTTTCGGCTGAAATGATAATGATGATGATAGTATTTTATTAAGACACCTATTTCTAAATTATATTTTTTCCACAAAAGCAAAGACTTTTCTGTTAACCCCAATCGAAATGATGATAATGATCATAACTTCCTAAGCAGCCAACTATTCTCCTCTACTATGAATTTTAACTCCTATTGCAGTATGGCTGTTTAAGAAAATCGTTTTATTATAATTTAATAACATTGCAGTTTGCTCAAGCGGCCCAGTAGAGTCCAACTTTATTCATCGAGTCCTCCACCCGACTACAAGTTTATCGACGATTTCGACGAGATACAGGTCACGGAACCCGACATCTTAACAAAGAGCAAATCTCTAGACGATTACTTGAATGAGTAAGTATACTGCAATAAATAAATGACGCTAAGTCAGTTTTCAAACAGAGCTACAAAATAAGAACTGCTTCCAAGTTCAAACTTCCCATATATTTTCAAAGACGCAATTCGTCACCACGCTTAGTCACAGTTGTTCTTCATGATGTTTTCCCCCTAGACGCGTTGGTAATTGTTAAAATATGAATACTTTTGGAGTTGAGCCCTCGGCTTCCCGTGAAGCTTGATACGTTGATTTCGGTAGATCGTTTTTCAGTTTCAGCCCACACGGTAAGTACTTATTTTTTAAAAGCCCTATTTGTCACCGAAAAGTAGCTTTCGTGTTTCAAATTAATTATTTAATAACACATCCGTCTTCGGGTTACGGATTTAATAGGTACATGTACCAATATCAACTCGATCAGTCCAGTTTCGACTGATGATTAATTATCTTCGTTTGTACGGAACTCTCTCCAGGCGAGTTCAACCCACACTTGACCGGTTTTTATACATCTAAATTTTTTTTTTTATTCGTTTCACAGAGTGTTCTCAGATCCTTCGTTACCGCCAATAAATACTCCTCAAAGCCCAGTGCCGCCCTCACCAGAGAGGAAGGAGTTCAAATGGTTTCACTTGCCAGTCTGGTGTGACCCTTTCCTGCCAATCGACCCTCAAGGTATAGTAGACTCTCCATTTCCGAAATTCCAATTTATTATAAGATTGCAAAAACGCAGGACTTCTGCCAAAATTTCAGCGTAGAAATGTCCTTAACTGCTCGAAGATTGAGCTCAAAGACACATTTAAGCACAACTCTCGATAACCTTATATTAATCTTGATCTGGTTGTGATTTTTTTTAGAAAATTTGACGAATGCCCTTACACCCGGAAGATATCAACTGCAAATTTTGATTTAACAGGTCGTGTACTCATTTATTTGATATTACTTACGACGAAGGAAAAGCATACTTTAATACCTACTTGCTTGTGGACAGTAGTCGACGCAAATATATTAGGTTTCAATTTCTTTAACGAGCTTCCACAGTGTATCCGCTGGGTGCCAATCAACTGGCGAGACAATTGCTGGTTTATGTTGGTAGATCAATTACTTAAGTACTTCTGACTGTGTCGTCATTCTCGTCATTGGATTTGTTCTAAATACGTCTTAATCATTTTTATTGTTATTTTATGTTATAAGTTTGTATCAAAGACCATTGGTTTGTATGAAAAGAGTTTGTTACCCAATAACTTTTAAATCGTAGTCTGGAAGGGTTTTAAATTGGCTAGCTAAGAAAAATCTTTTTCTTTTATAGAGAGCAGTATTTTTATTTTTGTGTTAATTAACTCAGGGAGTGGGTGGTGGCCTTGGACCTGCCTTTTATAATGTAAACCACAAAAGAAAATTATTAGGAAAAAAAAATATCTTGAGGTAAGAAAAATATCTTCAGGTAAAACTTATAATCTGCCAGAATCGGAACTAAATTGTTCTGTCAGAATCAGGGCGCCAGTGGTTTATATCATAAAATGGATCAAGACTGTACTGTGTGCAACAAAATAAATACCAGGAAACCTTTTAAAACATATTTAATGTAACATGACAACAATTAAAAAGGTTTAAGAATATCTGGTGAAATAAAAGGATACATAAAATATCACCGCTGTCTTCACAGAGAACTATTCGTATAACAGTATCAACAAACAAGTTTACATACTTAAAATTATTAATTACGTTTCACTGTTATGGAGTTAAATGTCCAGCCGTTGGATAAAAAGAAATATAGGTTACCAAACTCACAACGAGTACCTTATGGTTTTAAAGAAACATGTTAATATAAGGTTATCTTTATATAAAAACAGACATGTTTCAAAGGAAATCTAACATTAAATTAAATCTTATGAATAATATGGAATTCTGCAACCATCTTCCGAAGGTAAATCTGAACACAGGTGATTACATGAATAAAAGAAAATCCAAAGTAAGAACTATTGGATAGTTTAAGAAAAGTTTGTTTTATCAATTACCTACATGGTATTGAAATGGAAGGTACGCAGATCTAGTAACCTGGCATTAAAAACGTGGTTTTAAAGAAAACCTTTTAAAGAATATTAGGTAGGTACATAATACCAGAAACCTAAATATGGGTGGGGCAAAACCAAAGCCCTATATAAAAACCCAGCATAACAACTGCATAATAAGAAAACCCTGCAACAAAGAGAAAACTTGTTACAGTGATGAACGTCTAACAGAAATCTTTAGTTTTGAATTAGCATAATATTTCAAAGCACTTATAGTACGGCTTGCTAGCTAAAAAATATAAGGATATCGGTCCCATCTGGCAGAAAGTACGAAACTTGGCATGAATGTAGCTGTCATATATGTGCTTCAATATCGATATGGAAACACTTCGATAAATTATTGTTTCCCCCCTTTCCCCCCCCTTTTATCTCCCTCATTCTGGTTTTTTGAATTTTATACTAAAACAGTACGTCTGAGGAGTTTACTTTTCAGATATCAAATCATCGTCGATAAATTGCCTACAAAACGATACTACATTTTATAGTGCTAAGATTAATATATTTCTATATACAGCCATCAACGTTTTATGAAATTTTAAAAACAGGCACACTTTTTTCTTCCTTACTTCATTTATAGGAAAACGACAAGAGTGGTGATAAAATGGACTAAAGAAGTCAACTACCTTATACATTAAGCTAAAAAATGACATTTACTTCATAGTCGTAAAGGCATTACTTCTAGAGTTACAGCTCACCGCGTCTGACTCAAGTACTCTTTTTTTTACCTTTTTAGAATACATCTTTCTGTTAACTTTGTTTAGCGTAGATTAGATTCAGATTTTCCAATTAGAAATAAAACAGTCCATGTACTAATCCAGGCCACAGTCTATTTACATGTAAAACTAGCTGTGTGCCCGCGGCTACGCTTGCGTTGTGTTTCGACATTTCCGTATTAATTTTTAACTATCCCACTTTTTTCCGTGATTTTAAAGTATCCAACATGTTGACCGAGTATATAAGGTACCACCATGCAAAATTTCGTTTCAATAGGTCTAACAGTTTCGGAGATAAGCCCGTAGAATGTACTGCGCCGTATGAGTTACTAAAGTTTTTTAACTATCCCACGGGAACTTTTTAATTTTCTGGGATTAAAAGTATCTAAGATGTTGACCGGGGATATAAGGTACCTACTATACAAAATTTAATTCAAATTGGTCGAATAGTTTCGGAGATTAGCCCGTACAAACAGACAAACAGAGAAACAAAAATATTAAAAAAAAATCTGGGTATGTACTATATCGCTTCTTACATCCCCTTGAATAGGTTTATAGCATTTTTTTTCTATGTACAGATTTTATAGATTTTTTTTTGTTTTTCTTTGCACGGGCTAATCTCCGAAACTATTCGACCGATTTGAATGAAATTTTGTATAGTGGTACCTTATAACCCCGGTCAACATCTTAGATACTTTTAATCCCAGAAAATTAAAATGTTCCCGTGGGATAGTTAAAAAACTTTAGTAACTCATACGGCGCAGTATATTCTACGGGCTTATCTCCGAAACTGTTAGACCTATTGAAACGAAATTTTGCATGGTGGTACCTTATATACTCGGTCAACATGTTGGATACTTTAAAATCACGGAAAAAAGTGGGATAGTTAAAAATTAATACGGAAATGTCGAAACACAACGCAAGCGTAGCCGCGGGCAGACAGCTAGTTTTACATGTAAATAGACTGTGGCCTGGATTAGTACATGGACTGTTTTATTTCTAATTGGAAAATCTGAATCTAATCTACGCTAAACAAAGTTAACAGAAAGATGTATTCTAAAAAGGTAAAAAAAAGAGTACTTGAGTCAGACGCGGTGAGCTGTAACTCTAGAAGTAATGCCTTTACGACTATGAAATAAATGTCTTTTTTTAGCTTGATGTATAAGGTAGTCGACTTCTTTAGTCCATTTTATCACCACTCTTGTCGTTTTCCTATAAATGAAGTAAGGAAGAAAAAAGTGTGCCTGTTTTTAAAATTTCATAATACGTTGATGACTGTATATAGAAATATATTAATCTTAGCACTATAAAATGTAGTATCATTTTGTAGGTAATTTATCGACAACTATTTGGTTCTTGAAAAGTAAACTCATCAGTCCTACCGTTTTTGTAGAAAATGAAAAAAACCAAAATGAGGGAGGTAAAATGAGGGAAAAAGGGGGGGGTAATCATTTCTCAGCGTGTTTCCATATCGAGATTGAAGCACATATATAAAAGCTACATGTATGCTAAGTTTCATGCTTTCTGCCAGATGGGACCGTAATTCAGGTTAACAAGCCGTACTATTACCCATTTCGGGGTTTATATATTTAAGAAACCATGTTGGGACAGAGCCCGGACGACAGCCACCTCAAGATGTCCGCGCCATATCTAAAGAACAAACCACGTGTGTTATCAGAAAGGTTCAAAACCAAACAGTAGAATGACAATCTAAGATCTCCATAAATATCCCAATAGACTTACCGAGGTTTCAATCAACTTTTTCTTTAAGAGTCCAGACCGGAAAGGGGTCTCTGAACAAACATCCTTCACATACCTATTAAAGAAAAAGAACATCTAATTAACCAAAAATGTTTTAAAAACAACCATCGAACATGGTATTGAGAATCCATTTGGATAATTTACACTTAGCGTTGTCCACCATAATTTCACTTGAACATCGTGTTGCAGATAAAACGCAAAGAAGAAAATGAACGAGTCATTCCTCGAATCACTTTGACAGACCGCGCGTTCCGAAACGCAACACCAAAACAATCAACCCAGAATTCTTTTTAAGGAAATAAATTATTTTTAATTTTATTTTAAACAAATTAGGGAAAAACAAAAGGAATAATAATCCATTTGGATAATGGTAAATAACCTGTATTTCCAAGACTAATATTATTGAAAATATTTATACGAAAACACTAACTGTCTTTTCGACTATTAGAAACGTTCCGAAACTTGACTCCAGTGCTTAAAAAAATTTTTAGATTTATGGCTTTGGATACTACCTCTTTTGGAAGAAGTCGAGAATAAAATGAGTTAAAAAAATTATCAACGCCAATTAATTTGGAAAAACAACTAGTAATTTCTACAAGGTATTATTTTTATCAAATGACAAAAAAAACGGTGTTACAAGTCTTAGAGTATAAATAGAAAATTTTCTGGGAGGTCGTAGTTTTTTTTAACATTGCCCTTAAAATTTAAATAAAATTATTATGTTTCATTTTATTTTCTAGTACCTAATGGTATATTTGTAAAGCGCAAAATTGGTGACATCCTGATGGGAAAAACAGTCTTAGTCATTTCAGCATGAAAGACGAACTAAATTAACTAAAACGATATGTTAACACCACTAATGCCGCAAATAATATTGCATTAATGATAAATTCCTTCCCCACAGGTCGCATCTACATCAGCTGGCTGTTTCTCGTCACATTTTGCTACAGCTACAATGCCTGGTGCATCGTCCTTCGAGCCACCTTCCCCTACCAAACCCCCGAAAACACCCCCCACTGGATGGTCGTGGACTACTTCTGTGATGTCATCTACCTCCTCGACGTCACGTTCTTCAAGCCCAGGCTGATGTTCCTCCACGAAGGGTTCTGGGTTAATGACCCTGCTGAGACTAAAAAGAATTACAGGAGCAAGACACAATTTAAAGTTCGTAATTTAAACGTAGATTGTTTTAATCATTGATAACCTGAAGTGATACTGATTCTAGCCTGTCTTTTTTCATTGAACTAAACCCGTATGCATTAACGAATTTGATTACTGCAATAGACCAAAGAGACCTTTTTATATTAATACCTCTTGCTTTTTTCAGTTTGACGTGATTTCTCTACTGCCTCTGGACTTGCTGTACTGTTACTTCGGACCACAGAAGGTCATTCTAAGGTTCCCAAGAATGTTGAAGCTGCAAACTTTCTGGGAGTTTCATCAGGCTATGGACCGAGTCTTGTCTTCCCCTTATGTGGTATGTAAAAGTCTTAGTAAACTTTTGTTGACCTTTAAGATAAAACGATTGAAAAGACATGCAATATCAACTTAATTTGCTTACAAATACCTAAATAGTGAAAATTTGTTAAGGTCAGAGATTTTAAAGAAAGTTAAAAATATTGTAACAAATATAAATACATGAACGAACATCTTACTGCAGGTCCGAATAGGAAAGATGTTGTTTTACATCTTCTACTTGATCCATCTGAATGCATGCGCCTACTACGCCATGAGCGACTACATTGGCCTCGGAAGTAACGAGTGGGTCTATGACAACAAGGGTAACGCTTACATACGCTGCTTCTACTTTGCTACCAAGACTGCTACCTCCATCGGTACGTATTTATTATCTACCACTAGTACTAGATATTAAAAGCAGTACACTACTCGGGCCTTGATTGGGAGTTTGGGAGACAGTGCTGTAATCTCCACACTTAGCACGTAGGTTGGGCAACGCAGTAGGTGTCGAGTCTACTGCCTATCCTTTGGAATATTTAATTTTTATGCGGCACTTATTGGTCCAGAGTTAGAAACACACCATCAGTTAGTTTTTAATTTTGTATTTCGCCCAAAAAAGTTCCCTTGAAGAAGCTCCTCAACCATTCCTGTCTCTTAACTAGAAAATAAAACCAAGGACTTGTTACAAAATATGTGAACCTGCTAAATAAATGCTGCTGTGCCTCAATTTTAAATCTTAAAAAAAAATACTATCCTCCTCATACACTGTGAATTTATAGCTTCAATGCATGGTCTAAGAAAAATAGGTCTCGCATACGGACCACGTGACTTGACACAAACCTACGTCATCATGCTGTTCATCCTTGTCTATTAACACGCATTCAAGGATGAGCAGCATAATGAAGTAGACTTGTGTCAAGTTCTTAGACCATGCTTCAATGGGTTCTTCCTATACCTAGCTGTTTTTTTTTCCAGGCAAGAACCCGAAGCCAGTGAACACGGTGGAATATTTGTTCATGACGGCAGCATGGCTCATGGGCGTGTTTGTGTTCGCTCTGCTCATCGGACAGATCAGAGACATCATCGCTACCGCCACTAGGGCCAAGGTATATATCTTACGCTTCATTCTAACCTATGATTTGATATGGCGAAGAAGAGGTGGTTAACGTTAAGGTACCGAAGAAGAGGCTTATGTTGGATCACCATGTATTGTATCTCGGTGGCTAGTAAAGCAGATAATACCACTATTTTTTTTTATTAGATGAGAAAAGCTGATGTCTTAGTAGGATAGAATTAAAATGCCACAGTGGTAAAATTTTGGACCTATTCGGTTTTCAATTTATACTTATATGATAAGGCAATCCATTCTCAGTCAGAGTTGTGAGCTTGCGAGTGGGAAGAAAGTGCTTTCTATGTATTATTATTCATTCATAACAAAAGTGTTTCAACATTTCAGACCGAATATCGCAAGACTGTGGACGGCTGCACACAATACCTGCGTCGGCTGAATATGCCCGAGTCGCTGCAGAAAAGAGTTACCTCCTGGTTCAACTACACTTGGAGCCAGCAGAGATGCTTCGGTCAGTGTTTTTCAACTAAACTGAGTCTTAAAATCATAGTTTATACCCTTCGACAGCCTTCGCAGTACATCGCAGGAGTGAAGCCTTTTAAAAGTGTCACCGTTAGTGTAATCAGGGGAGGTACCTAATATATAATATAATAATAATAATATATGTGGGACATCTCACACACGGCCATCTGACCCCAAACTAGGCAGTGCCTGTACTATGGGTGTTATACGATGACAGCTGATATACATACATATATAAATATACAACATCCAGACACAAGGCAAACACAAGTGCTCATCACACGAATGTTCGCCCTGGGCGGGATTCAAACCCGCGACCTTGTGCTTCGTTGGCAGACATACTACCAACTAGGCTACGAGGCCGACGAGGTGAATTGGAGATCACGGTTGCTGTTGGTTATATAGGTGAACGCTGTTTCATATTGCTACATAACTATGTATGTCGCGTCGTAACACCCAGAAGGAAAGTGCGTTGATCCGAGGGTTGTCGAAGAACACGTTAGAAAAGCTTATTTTAACTGTTTCCTTACAGATGAGTCCAAGATCCTGGACGTTCTTCCCTACAACATGAAACGTGACGTAGCACTCGCTGTCCACATGTCCACTCTGAGCAAGGTAAGATTGGATTTAGATCTTAGGTACAATGGGTAGAGTAGAATGTTCTTTTTACGACTATAATTTTTAGGAATTATACCTATAATCTTGGTGTTTGAAGGCAAGAATGAATCTGAGTGAATCTTTCGTATGAGCGTGTTTACACCCTCGAACCTTGTCAATAAATGCTGTAATAATAGCCAGGTAATACTGATGTCAAACATGTTTGCGTTCAGAATCAATTACGTATGAGATCTTATCTTATTATCTGTATTAACATAGGCTACAATTTCCCCAAGAAAGAATGATGATGATGATTCTACGGGAAACGTAATAAAAACCGCAAGCAGCAGGTTTCTTGACAGTTGGTTCCTCTTTCCCACATTCTATTCTTTTTCTCCAGGTGCAACTATTCAGCGACTGTTCGGACTCACTTCTCCGTGACTTAGTGCTCCAGCTGAGGCCGGTGTCGTTCCTGCCAGGGGACGCGGTGGTACGCAAGGGGGAGGTTGGCCACGACATGTACATTGTCAAATCTGGCCAATGCTGGGTGAGTGAGTGAGGGAGTTTTCTTTTTTTACTTTACTTATGCTTGTGTCGAATAAGTACGACCAATCAAGCTTCACCGGACTTGAGATAGCAGTCGCTAGCTTCAATGCCCAGACCTACTGACTCAAATCTTTTCAGACTACAGTACTGTTTGTTTACCAACATTGAACGTAACGATATTCGACCATTGCTGCGTGAGATCTGGATGGTAATTTAATCCTTAATAACCGTGTTTTGAGCAAAATAAAGACATTTCTATTTCTGCATGTTAGTCTTTAAGCTTCTGTACTGTGAAGGGCGTGGCATCAGTATCAATGGCGAGTGTATCACTTACCAACATTTGTGAACGATATCATAATCATGGCTAAGACTTAGAGGGTCTCGGTACTATGGCCTGCTAGCCTTTGTCTAGTAACGGACGTATCTTGCCTGAAATGACGATAGTGATGAATGCTTTTATCTTCTTACATTTAATAACCGTGTTGTAATTATTTTCAGGTACTGTCACCCGACGAAAAGGAGGTCTTAGCAACTCTGAGGGAAGGATCAGTGTTTGGAGAGATTAGTCTGCTGGGTATAGAGGGACTACGACGGCGCACTGCTACGGTTATGTAAGACTCTTAAATTATTATTGATTGAGATAAATTAATTGAACAAACTATTAAAATTACTTAGCAGGTACGAGTATAAATACTATACATACAGTGATGGCAAAACATTTCGAATTGAAGTTTTCATAGGATCACTAAAAAAGGGTATATTTTGATTATTTAAACAATAATCTTTTAGCCATAGGTGGCTCAATAATTCCGTCACCAGAGTTGACGAGATCGGTCGATGACCTATAACCCACATGAAAAGAAGAACTGAGGAACCCAGTTCCTAATCGTCACTTATCAAACTTTCTCCAGATCCCGAGGCTACTCTACCCTATTTTGCCTATCCCGGAACGACTTATACGCGGCCCTGAAATACCACAAGGAAGCCGCTCAGGTCCTACGTCTACGCGCCGATCAAATCATCCGCGAGAACGCAGCCCGATTGGCTAAACAACGCCATGATAAGCATGAGGCCAAAAAAGCTCATGATGAAGCGAAGAAGGGTGCGCATGATGATTTGTCCACGCTCCGGCATAGGAGGCCGTCGCAAGCTCACGCTGAGAGGAACGCAAATTTGGAAGTCAAACGGCGACGATCCGCTTCGGCTGGCGCTAGGACTTACAAGAGGCGGCTTTCGACTGTGTCTGAAGATATTGTGAGTCAAATATAAAATTGTTTTTTTAAAGTTTGGTTGAGGTTCTGATTCTGAAGGATTTTCAGGTCGATTACATGAACCTTAGAATATTTGTGACATGTTAATCATGTCTGATACGTTTAAAAGTCACGTATCAAAAATTAACAAGCACTCTCTTAACTTAATATTCTTGATAAGCGAATCGGTTCATGAGATCCAATATCACGTTGGGCGCCAATTTCGAACGAATAATTTTGGCGCCCAAACCGGGACCAATTTTCTAACATAGTAAAGTAAAAGAAAATAAAAAGATAATTTAAAAAATATATAAAACCGCCTTCAAGGTCCTAACCTACACTAAAAAGTTACAAATAAAATATAAATCCAGCTGAAAGCATATCAATTTAATATGGCTATTAATATTCCTTATTTACATAAATTGTACCATCACATAAATATGTGTAGACATTGTTATACTCTTCACCTTGGAGTCACCACAGCATTAAAACTTGCCACAGCATAAAAAACTAAGCTTTATAAAATAAATAACCTTTACAGGTAAAAAGCCTATTTTCGTACTTGTCGCTCCTATAAAATCCAGGTACGCTCTACATGTATTTTGTTACACAAGCTTTGGAAAAAATGTGTCTTATAATTATAATAATAAGGTTTCTAATGCAGATGGAGAGCAAACAGACGTCATCGCCAACCGTGCTGACACCGACACGCCAGAAGTTCTCCGTACCCACCATCACCTTCACTGAAGCCTCGGAGTGAGCAGACCACAATACTAACGAGGACTACCAAAAGTAATATACGAGTACCGAGAAAATGAAAAACCCGTATATTTATTTATCAAAGAACGCACACTATGGTGTAGTTAAACTTTTTTTTCAACTTTTCTAAATTCATCATTAATGTTCACACACTTATATTAAAATCTGTGTTTTTTGTTTGATAACATGTTCTAAGAAAACAAGGTCTAACAAGAAGACCACGTGACTTGACACAAGCCTACGTCATCTGCTGTTCATCCTTGTCGAATAATACGCATTCGACAAGGATGAACAGCAGATGACGTAGTCTTGTGTCAAGTTTGACAGTCCGATTGTTAGACCTTGTTTTTTTAGACCATGTTTGATAATTATTGAAACAGTTTTTCTGCCTTACATTTCCATTTCGGGTATAATATTTATGTCATAAGAAAATTTTGTAGAAGATTTTAAAAATCCGAATTTCTAAGTGTCTATGTTGTTAATCTATAACTTTAGCTCAATTTGACTTCAAGGCGATACTTCTTGAATACGAAGTATCTAAGAAGTGTTTAGGTTAGTCCATTGGATGTTAAGGTAATATTTATCAGTATTTTTCATTAACATAGCAGGGTGCTATTGGATCTCATACAAAGGGATCATATCGAGAAATTTTAATTTCAAAAGATGGTACTAAAGATAGTAACACCACAGCAAGTGAGAAATTGTGTGTGTATTTGGATTGAAGACCCGTTTTTTAAATCCTTGCGAAACGGAATAGCAAGCCCTTTCATTCATTTGATGTGCCACACGGTAAAGTTAGCAATTTTTTTTCCATCCGTCTTTAGGTCACAGATTTACATGCGTGTACCTCAAATCAATCGGTCCAGTAGTTTCGGAGAATATGACCGCTGACAGACAAACGGACAGACACCCGAGTGACCTATAAGAGTTCCGGTTTTCGTTTTTGAGGTACGAAACCCTAAAAATGGGCCCTCAATCCAGATGCACACAGAAATTGCTTAGCAAATCTGTTCTTCGCAATGTGGATAAATGAAACCAAACTCTAAATGTAGTCTCACTTGATTGCGAAGCCAATGAACATACATTATGGCATTATGCTAAAATCGCATTGTACTTAAGAATGTAGCTTTTATAAAGGGATGGAAATCCAATTTAGGGAGTCACCCTAATACTGAGTAGGCTCGAGCCCCTCGGTGGTGACTTAAATGGGTTGTTAACAAACGATGTAGAATTTTTTTAAATGGTTTTATCTATGACGAGAAAGTGTCAATAATTCCAAACTACCTAAAATATTATTTAAGCATGTCTTTTCGTGGAACAATGGGTACAGGAGTCAACATTCATCCCTACTTCTACGGAATACGGGCGCTCTCAAGGCCAACAATTCCAGCAGCATGTGCTGCTTACTGTACTTCTTTAAAGAAAATTGAAATCGCAGAGGTGCGATATTATTTTGGATTAAATACCTAAGTATACTTTTAATAACATTTAGGGATAACTGGATGTGATATATTTATTATAATGGTAATTTTTTATTAAATTTATAAATGTATTGACGATCATCGATGACCATGGCGATATTATGGAAATAAATAGTATGCTCAATTATTATAGTATTTTCTTTATCCTTCATAAATGTCTTGCGGCTAAAAACTGCGCGTGTCAGCCTAGTAAACGGCCTCGTAGCGTAGTTGTTAGTACGTCTGCCTATGAAGCACAAGGTCGCGGGTTTGAATCCCGCCAAGTGCAAACATTCGTGTGATGAGCACTTGTGTTTGCCTTGTGTCTGGATGTTGTATATTATATACTAGCGACCCGCCCCGGCTCCGCACGGGAAAATGGTTATTGTGGGTTATCCTTCAGTATATTAAGCATGTATTATACATATAAACCTTCCTCTTGAATCACTCTATCTATTAAAAAAAACCGCATCAAAATCCGTTGCGTAGTTTTAAAGATTTAAGCGTACAAAGGGAGGGACATAGGGACATAGGGACAGAGAAAGCGACTTTATTTTATACTATGTAGTGATAGTGATGTATTTATATCAGCTGTTTGACACCCATAGTACAGGCTCTGCCTAGTTTAGGGTCAGATGGCCGTGGGTGAGATGTCCCCACATATTTATTTATTATTTATTTATTTAGTAACCTCGTTTCAGAAGCCGAGATCCGTTTTGGATATACATATTAAAATAATCTAGTGCTTTTATTCTATAGATATATCTGTGCTAAGGTAATTTAAAGAAAGGCTCTCTCTACTACAATGAAAATAACAGTCCACTAAAGGACGAGACCCCCACACGGGTGAAACAAAAGACGGACGCGGATGATTGTAGGTATGCGCGACGCACGTTATTGACGCTAGTGTTTGGGGTGTCAGACATTTTCCGGGTTGGGGATCAGATGAACGCGGCTGTCTATTTTCTGAATAGCTTTAGGTATATTTTCCCGCAGTAAAAGGTAGCCCTTCTCCAAAGTCCATTCTCACTGTATCAATTTTAATTAAAATCGGTTCAGTAGTTTTGGCGTCAAAGCGTAACAAACAGACAGAGTTATTAGTTTCACATTTACAGCATTAGTAAGGATTTTTAGCCCTATTTTAATATTATGACAACTAAACAAATTATGGAGTAAAAAATTGGTCATGACAAGACATCACTGTCGCAGCCAGAACGCGATCGTGGTGAAACACTGAAACACCGATCATTAGATGTCCCCAAACATTAATTATTGTTATGCCAACATTGCGTGCACTCGCTCCAAAGGCAAACTTACACAACCCTATAGCTACCCAGAAAAACACGCAAAAAAACAACCCTACTACTCTGATAAAAAGGTATGTCTACCCGCAAATATGAACTGGCAGGGTTGACTAATGGAATATTTACGTCAAACGATGCAGTTTTGTTCGTTAGAAATGTCTTCAAAGTTTATCGTAGGATATAATTTTGCTATCGACTATATAATTTGCTTTTGGTTTGCCTAAAACAATAATAAAATTTTTACTAAAACTACGAAATGATAAATGTTGAAAGACGAGTATTGTTAAAACCATAAAGATGAGTGAAACAATTTCAATTGAGTTAAATCCAATGTATAAAACCATTCAATAACATTATAATACCTATGCTTTTTTCTTTGTGGTAGTACCGTTTTGGGCGCCAATTTAACACATGAAAGCAAGTTAATTAAAATAAATGTACCTATACGGGTTTGGATGAAATTTTGTAATGAATGAAACTAGAAAAAGGATTAATACAATTAAGACTAAGTACTAAACTAATCTCAATGCCAGACAGGCGCGTGATAGCTCTTTTTCACAATACGTATCTATTATTTAATGCATAAAATCAAAACGCATGAAAAATACTTTAATTTGGTATATTTTCAAAATACTGACAACCTATTTCCAAAATATCACTCAGGTAACCCAATTCAAAGCTGGTTCATCCTATTATCGAATGGCAAATGGTAGATGGTGGGTACCTAATTGTGTGCGTGACTTTAATTCATTCTGCTCCTGCCTATACAAAGAATCACGTAATGTAATGAAGCAAGGCACAGTTCACCAATAGACAAAAAGGAACGGGAAAAGTTTCATACTGCGCACCGTTTTTAGGGTTCCGTAGCCTAATGGCAAAAACGGAACCCTTATAGATTCGTCATGTCTGTCTGTCTATACTGCCTGTACGTCCGTATGTCATAGCCACTTTTTTCCGAAACTACTTAAACTACATACAACACTTGAAACTTGGTAAGTAGATGTATTCTGTGAATCGCATCAAGATTTTCACAAAATAGAAAAGAAACAATAAATTTTGGGGGTTCCCCATATAGAACTGAAACTAAACAAAAAATTCATCAAACCTGTACGTGTGGGGTATCTATGGATAGGTCTTCAAAAATGATATTGAGGTTTCTAATATTATTTTATTCTAAACTGAATAGTTTGCGCGAGAGACACTTCCGAAGTGGTAAAATTAGTCCCCCCCCCAATAAAAAAAGAACATTTAATTCCATACGGAACCCTTCATGGGCGAGTCCGACTCGCACTTGGCCGCTTTTTTTGGATTAGCTCCAAACGCTCCAACACAAGTTGTTTAATACAATAAGCGAAACTCCGTCTTTTGCCGGGTTTTATAATGCACGATGTAAATATTAAGTCAAGGAAAGTTTTCTAGGATTATATTCCAGGATTTAGAACAACTTGATGATCGCGTCGGTGGTCAAGTGGCTAGGGCCGTTGACTTCCATTCGGAAGTTGGCAGGTTCGAACCTCGTCACGTACTTATGTGTTGTCGATTTTAGAATTCATATGTACGTTTATTCGACGCTCTTACGGTGAAGGAGAACATCGTGAGGAAACCTGCACACACCTGCGTAATTGAGTTGTGTGTGAAGTTGACACACCCGCGCTGGGCCAGCATGGTCGACTAAGGCCTAATCACCCTGATTTCAGGGTAGGCTCGAGCCCTCGATGAGGACATAATATGTAAGCTGTCAATGATGACCCATAATCCAATGAACACGTACAATAATTTTAATTAATTCATAGAAACGTAAACTGCTTGACAAATGTCTTATTCCAATTCTAAGTAAATAAAAAAAAATTCATTGGACTACTAATACGATGTTTTTTTTTTTATTATTTTATTGGTATGAAATAAAAATCAAAAGCACGGAATCATCTTTCTTTTCGGAAAATCAGGTGATTCAGCCTGCAATGTCCTAAGCAAACTGGGTAAAGTCTCACAAAGTGATATTTGTTCGACGGATCCTCACCCGGATTTTCTAACTGACGGGACCGTACGAATATGATAAGAAATTATTTTCTAAAGGAAATTCTATTCAAAGCCAGATTTTAAAAAGTAAAATAAATAAAAGCTCATGTAAGTTCGTACATTGTAAAAGAGCTTTCATTAGTCGGGTAAAGTCGAGTTCCACTAGTTGCTTACCGAATCAGTCTTCTACCGGCATCAGTGCAGACTGCTGGTTTTCATTGTAGAAAATTATATATTATCTGTGGTAATACTATCGTTATATTCTGCCTCAAGGTACAAGTCTTACATAGTTTTATAAAACAAACCAGTATAAGTGAAAAGTGGTATATTTAGAAGCTGACAGATGCACATTTTGATACCGAAGTAAGTACCTACTAATAAGATTTTTTGAAAAGCATTGTTCATTGTTCGTATTTCTAGTAAATAGTTTTATTGGTATTAAAACTCCAGATTGATTCCAGATTGTATCGGCTAAAACAGCTTTAGTACTGAGATTGAAAACAACTGTTTCTGAAAGGCAGATAGCTCATCAAACATTGAATCAACTCATAGGCCGGTTTTAATTACGAGAAAATTCAAATCTCTAAGGAAAAAAATTAAAACAAGGCAGAAGTGCCCGTGGGTGCAATATTAGAATACTAAAATTGAATTAATTATGCATACCTGCTTTGCTTTTTAGTAATAACACATGGTTTGTGAGGTAGGTTAACTCTACAAAATTAAATAATCAAAATTAATATTGGCGTCCAGTACGGGACTTTAAAAGGAAAATTGTAAAATAGTGAAAGGTCAAAGTAATTAATTGATATGTTATTATGATAGACTTACATAGTAGTAAAAGCGTCGGTGGCCAAGTGGATAGGCCCGTTGACTTCCATTCAGAAGTTCGCGAGTTCAAACCTCGACACGTACCAATGTGTTTTCGACTGACGGTGAAGGAAAACATTGTGAGGAAACCTGCACACACTTGCGAAGTAATTCAAAGGTTGTGTGTAAAGTTGACTAACCCGCACTGGGCCAGCGTGGTCGACCAAGGCCTATTCACCCTGATATCAGGGTAGGCTTGAGCCCCTCGGTGGGGACATATATGGGCTGTAAAAACAAGTAAAGACAGTTTATGTGATTTGATTAAATTGATGGCCTTAAATGTGGGTAGTCTGGTAGGTCGCAGGTTGCGTGCTCCTTCCACTCAACGACTACTATATCGAATACATTCAATCAACTGAGATTCCATCTATGGAATCCTCCAAATCAATAAATTATCAAGAGTTCATCAATTTCGACTTAATCATTCCTTTGTTCATTGTGCTAAACAGCTCCACATGAAGAAATATCTTTCAGTTTAGTCGAGAATTACATGAATGAAATCAATTTTCAATTTTCCTTTTCATCGCATGAAAAAGGTATTTTGTAGCCTAAAATTGGTAAGAAACAAAAATAATCATGTAACATATGTTCGTATGTATGTAATGTACTTATATTTTGTGCGTACAATAAATAATCTAATCTTATTCATTTTTATTACTTTGGATTAAAAAAGAAATTAATGGTTTCTTTGTTTTATTAACTCAAAAGATTAATGAGCATTTCAATATAAAATCAAAGTACCTAATGAAAATGAAGGCCATACTATGCACTAAAAGTATCGTTAATTTACTTGAAGCCACGAAGCTTGCGTTATGCAACGAAACTTTCCTGCATTATGAGTATTATGACCATAATTTATTCATGATTTCGTGATTATTCGATTCACGATATACTAGGTAGGCAGCGATCATAAATACCAAACTAAATAACTACAATTACTCCTTTTTACTACACCTCTACTCACCCTCAGGGATAAGAGCGTATCTCTGTGTATAGTACATATATATTTCTTTCTTAAAGAAATTTGTTAAAAGATACAAAAAAAGCGAAAAGGTTAATAGGCGGTTTCCAAAGCAATCTCTTACAATCATTTTTCCATAGATAAACATTGGAAAAGGACTACGACTTTGAATATACTCCGTAATTTTCTTATGACCTTAATGTTATAAACTGTACCTCATAATAAGCTTGAATACTTGAATAATATTATAGTAAGAAAGTATGTAGCTTAATATATATAAGAAGTTTAGTATCGTACGGATTTCTTTAAAAGAATGTATCGAATTTGATAAGACTTGCGCTTTGACTATAGTTAAAGGGTGTTAAGGGGCTACCCAAGGCTAAGTGGCGCCGCCCTCTGTTAAAAATTAATTACTCGCGAAGTATATTTTTTTTCTAAAATCCGGACGGTCATTTTGAAGTTGGCGTGCTATAGGTTATATAGGGGCCATAAACTGTATTTATTATAGTCCGCTGTAGTTACAGATAGAAAAGTTGCTAAAAACGGCCACATTTGTCAAATTTTCTATCTGTAACTACAGCGGACTATAATAAATACAGTTTATGGCCCCTATATATCCTATAGCACGCCAACTTCAAAATGACCGTCCGGATTTTAGAAAAAAAATATACTTCGCGAGTAATTATTTTTTAACAGAGGGCGGCGCCACTTAACCTTGGGTAGCCCCTTAAGTGGCAGATTAGCAAATGCTGAAAGGATATGCTCAGTCAACGATTTGAGCAACTTTTCCAAAGAAACTTTACTCATATACACCGTGAAATTTAACTGAACAACTTTTCCTAAGGAACATAGGCTGAAAACCCGAAAGAAATTTTCATCTTTTCATATAAACTTCAGTCACGTGACCTGCCACTTACTTTGTATGAAAGTTGAATTTTAATTTTGATATGGATATTGATATTGATATTGCGGGTACGAGTAAACAATCAGTGAAATTTCACAGTGTATAGAGCGAAATATTAATTTACTGCACGATTAACATTTTTTTAATGTTTTTTTCCTTTTTTTTGTCATGCTGACCCTTCCGTAGAATATCTCATATCAGCATCCCTCCTGAAGCTCAAAATGTCTTAATTTTTACCTGATCCAGTAATTCTAATGACGCAGCCAGGCTTCCGTGCTCCGCCGCCATTTCTCCGCGCCTATCTCTGATCTCCGTATCTATGTCATGGGCATTCTTTATTACCTCACTACAATCGGAACCAGGCCGGAAGCGACATTAGTCACTGATTACAATGCCTATACCGGAACAGCCAATCGCATGCTACTTGCTTGATGCTACCCTGTTGGGGTATTTTAAATTTTATTTATGACTAACTTTCCGCCGCGGCTCCGCCCGTGTTAACAGTTTTTCCCGTGAGATAAGGCATTTTCCCGCGGTAAAAGGTAGCCTATATTAGCCTATAATTGTCTATGTCTATGTTACTCAGGGTAAACGTAGCTTTCAAATGGTGAAAGAAAACAGGCACATTAGTTTTTGAGTTTATTCATGACAAACATACACACACACATACACACACGCACACACTCACTCACACACACACACACACACGCACAAAAATCTAATATTTCCTCTTTATAATATTAGTATAAAGTATGATTATGTTTCGAATAGTCCTAAAAATCGCGATTACACCCTTTAGGTATCCAAGGATCATATAAGTACTTGGGTATACCTAACTAAACTAACAATTTGTCATAAAAGACGTAACTATACATATATTGGATTTATCCAAAATGTCAATGTTTATGTTATGTAGACAATAATAGGCCCTACAGCTATAAAAATTACGTTATGGGGTTGTTGTCAGAATAACATACATAATTTATGATAGCCTACCAAATACAGAACATAATTTGTAAATCATAAAACATAGATAGATAGATTTTCTGACTCGTTCCGCGTACGGCCCACAGACGAACGGCCCAAATGGGCCGTAGGAAGAATCTCAATTTTTATATTATTTGAGTAGTTCTTCAGAAAACATTCTCCGCGTAACCTTCGTGGCTTTTTTTTTTATAATGCAATCTTAATATGAATAGATGTAAATTAAAAAAGCCCTAAAAACTATGTGTACAGTTTTTACTAAATGTAAATCAATGAATAAATAACAGAGATATTGCATGTTTCTTCTCCCGCCGCTCCTCTGAACTCTGTGATGGCATAATTTCCGTTCAAAAGTAATCTGAAAACAAAATTTTACAGTAAATCTTATTGAAGTTGACTTTGAAAGTTTTTACTCATTCAATAATATTAAAAAACTGACTTTTTTGCTGACTAAATTATGAAATTAGCTACGAGAGAGCATTTAAACAGAATTACATATTACATAGAAAAAAACACATCAAACGTGCTAGAATATTTTATTTCTAGCTTTCGGTATAATTAGGGGCAAATGCAATTACTGCATCACAAGAAATAAGGAGTATTTAATGGACATTTGTAACTTTCGTGGTGCATCAGGTAACTTTCATGGTCAAATGACCACGAAAATTGGGCCACGAAAGTTACAAAAATAACACATTTTTGAGAATTATGATAAAAGTAATAAGTAAGTTTACAAATGAAATACATGACAATAAACTCGCTCGATCTATCTTCTTTTTCTTAAAAAGAATAATATATCTTTCTACATATGCGCATGAAAGTTACATGACCAGCCCAACTTGAAAATATTCGAAGAATAACTTACCTCGTATTTATTTAGTTTTGAAGCGATTAGTACACTGGTGTCCTACACTGATGCTGGGTCACTACCAAGTGTCTGCAAGCTAAAATTTGCAGCGATAAGTTTGCGTTCTTGGAAGGTAGGTGTAGTTTCATTGAGCGCTCACGAAACCAGCGAAATCGTGTGACAGAGATGTTATATAATATAATTTTTCGAAACAAAGAGATAGAATTAATATTCTTTTATAAATATGTGCCTAGTTAAAAAACTATTTATTCCATGTAATAAATTATACGATTACGCATTAAATGCAAAACTTATCAAGGATTACCTTGAGCGCGAACCAAGTGTGACCTGCGAAGAACGACTATTATGATCCCGTTTTCGATGTTGAAATATTATTTTTCAAAATATTATACATGATTTTATATGTTTTATGTTAAAATCGTACGCATAATTATATGAAGAATCATCTATATTTAGTTCCAACACTATATGGTCGATAGTTTAGGAATTAAGACCGTGTGACCACGTTTTGAGGGTGCTCAAAGAACTACTCATTTTCGTTCCGTCCACGGCCCAATTGTTTTTTATGTCGATTTATAGATCAATTTAGTACCGTCAGCAAGAAAATTTCTTGCACGGAGTTGAAAGAAAATAAATGCAAAGGTAATACATATCGTCGCGTCGTTCGGATTCATTTCCGGAATATTTCAAAATATGACATTTTTGAATGTTTTATAAGATGAATAATATTGGTAAAATAACTTTTTTTTTTTTTGACTTACATGTAATATAAACATGATAGTAATTAAGTGTGTGTATTTATTATTTTGCTGTCATATATACTTGTGAAGTAATTTAGGATTGATGTTAATATAATATGGAACTGTATTGGAATATTTTTAAATGTTCCAATAATGAAATTATAGATTGTTTAATCAGTAATACATTATTAGTATTTTCTCCATTCTCGTGTTCTTTGCAAACCAAATTAACTATTTTATTTGCCCTAGATAGTCTCTTCATTTTTGAAAAAGTCTTGTGTTGGAAGTAAAACAATATTCAACTTGCCTATTTCAGGGTCATAGTAGAACATTTCGAAAAAGACACATTTCGAATTAGGTACGATCCAATATAGTTCTCAGTGCCATAGTGATTTTATTAGATTTTTATTGTCTGTGGTTTGTATTTGGCTTATTCCGATATTAATTTTTTATTTAATTTAATTTAAAAACTTAATCACCTAAATTTCGGAAATGTTCCAGTAATGAATCTGACCGACGATATTTTAAAGTTTGAAATAAAAAAAGACATAAGGTAAAGTATTGTTTTTATAATAATAATCACAGACTTTACAATAAATTTATAACAGTCTTAACTAAACGTTTATCTACAAATATTCACACCACACTATAATGGCATGTCATGTCATACAATAGTTTGATAGAAAAATATATATAAAAAAAAGAATAAAAAAAAAAATACCTATTAGTATATAGGGTATAGTAACAATTTACATATTTTTTTGGATTCTCAAAAGCAAAATACATACTAAATGCAATTTATATCAAAATAAATATGATAAACTTTTTATGTTGATGGTACTTTGATCGATAAACGTAATAAAAAATGAAGTGGGCCGTAGACGGAACGAAAATAATATAAAAATTGAGATTCTTCCTACGGTCTGTGGGCCGTTCGTCTGTGGGCCGTACGCGGAACGAGTCGATTTTCGATCTGTGTATTGAATTGAATACCGAAGTTTAATTTGAATAATGTAAATACTACCTAGTCCTTCGTCAACAATGCTAGCTAAATGCGGATTGGTCAACCTCACCACAGAAGAAAATAATAGTACTAACCCGATCTCACACACAACCTTTGAATTTCTTCGCAGGTGTGTACACATTTCCTCATGGTGTTTTCCTTCACCGTCATATGATTAGTTAGCTTTAGTTTTTTTTTATATAATTGCACAATTCTGTGCCCACTCAGTTATGTCCTTTTCCACCATCTTGTAGGTTGGCTGGAAGAGATCTCTTATAGAGATAAGCTCGCCTTTGTACGCTAGGTATAAGTAGCAACTGTAGTATCAAGCATGGTCTAAGAAAACAAGGTCTAACCATTAGACCACGTGACTGACACAAACCTACGTCATCTTGCGCTGTTCGTCCTTGTCGAATGCGTGTTAATAGACACGTGGTCTATTGTGTCTCTCACGTGTCAGTCTCGTGGTCTAACGGTTAGACCTTGTTTTCTTGGACCATGGTATCAAGTAACAACAATTTTAATAAACTGGGCTTATCAGTTGACCTTTTCAATGACTCACTTGGCCGCTTTAGATCCAAGGTCTTATCAATCCTCCGACTTGAGGGTAACAACAGTTAACATGAATCCATTTCTGAGTTACAGGTTATTTTTTTATTTTTCTTATGCAAATTGCATTTCATTTTGTAATCAAATAAGTATTTGCAACCTTTCATATCAAACTTTTTGATAATTTTTACATAACTATGTAGCATAATTAGGATGCGGCTGCCTTTACAAGGAGTGCATTTATTTTAGTTTTAAGAAATTTTATTCGTAGATTGTAAGTTCTATTGTAACTTCTACTGGCTGTCCTTAATAAATAAAAATAAAAATAAATCTTTTCAACGCGTTTAAACGAAAACTGATTATGGATAGAATAACATCGCTCATCAAACGTTTTCTTAACTGAATTACAGATAGGCGTAGAAAAGGATGGGTCGAGGTAAAGAACCAGAGCTGCCGACCAGCAACCCAGTGGAAGCCAAGAAGCACAGGGACGAATCATCAGGTCACCTGAAGAATGGCAACTATGACAGAGCATTAGCTTCTCTTAATAAGGTGCGGCTTTGTATGACAAAATCACGTTTGTTTAGTGATTAGATTAGATAAAACTTATAACCCAAATACTCTTTTGCCTCTATGGCCTATTTTCATAATTACCTTTTCCCAAAATGCCTGAAATTCTAAAGACAAATATTTCAATCACTGATTAAAAAAATTACTGACAATTTCATGCTGTCGTTATCTACTGATATAGGTACTTACGAGTACGTCAGATTGACCTAAAATTACGATTTACTTAGATATTAGCTACAACCATTTCTCTCATAACTGCAATGCGACCTATAAATGCAGACAGAGATGCATAGCCAATGACGTGGTTCTTATACAATCATAAACAAAATAGTAAAATTTGGCTGGGCGCTACAGCAGAAAGCATGCATTCATACGGTCGATATTTCGTAGTATGATCATTATATTATGTGAAAAAGTACCACATGAAAACACATTCATGAACCAAAATTCTATAAAAGTTGAACAACATTTTGCAGCAGTATTATAATAAGTGATGAATATGACAAACAACCACCACTTCCCCTGAAGGCGTTAGAAGTGAAGTTCGAAGTGTGGTAAGAGGGTGCGAAAACAAGGCCAGTCTCTATGACAACCACAGCTTGAGCGTCAAAATCGATGGCTTTTCACACACCTCTCCAAATTACATAACTTGAGTGGTCCTTCCACAATGGAAGGTAACGACACTGCTAAACTTCAAGCAAGGTCCATTCTCGGGCCTAATAAAGACGCTGAGTTCTTGGCGAGCTTTGTTCGCGTCGGTATTGGTGATGAGGAAGATGAAGCGCCAGTTCCCAAAGCATCAATCAGCAAACGAGCTCCTCCATCTGCGAAGACTGGAGATGTGTCTGAGGATGAAGTCGCAGTTGCTGTTGAACGGAAGGTTTCCATCAAGCCGCGAGCTAAGCGCGTCAAACGCAAGCTGAAGCGCGAACGACGCCGAAGGGAGGAAGAGTTGTACACCGATAAAGACCGAGCAGCAGCAGTTGTCATGGGCTCTAAGGACATCAAGCAATCCCTCAGCATGAAAGACAAGGCTGACATGAGCAGTGCTCTACAGTTGCCCGTAGAAGCTGATGCTGGTACTCTTCTGGCGCTTGCTAGAGCAGAGATGATGAGGGAGCGTTATCGCACCGCTCTCAAATTTGTCGATAAGGTAGGAGCCCACGTCAAAAATGGGAGTTTTAGTCATCTTTGAAGACTGGAACTAAAACTTTACAAAAATGGTAAATACCTAGCTATGAGTCGACACTTTATGAAACTACATATTTACCAACAGGGAAATCCAAGATATTTCGTTTCTAATGCGTCGTTAGAGGTTAAAACAAAGCGTACTCCATCTGATCCAATTTTGTGTACCAACCATTCCTTATGCGGCGTTTTCACAAAAATCATATAATCGTGATATATTATGTTTGAAGTTTTGAACGTTTGTTCTTCGTCACACCTAAATTACCGAACGGATTTGGATTGTCATTTTAAAATTATTATTTTATCCATTAACCAATTGTATTATCTTTGAAATTTCAGGCAATCGAGCTGGCTCCAGAAGAAAAAGCAGCGTATGTAGCCCGCAGCCAGTGCTACCTTCTCCTCGGAGAACCTCGGTCCGCTCTGAACGACGCCGAGACAGCTCTCAAGTTAGACCCGAAGCATGCCAAGGCGTTGCTACGGAAGGCCGAAGCTCTGTACTACTGCGGAGAGTTCGAGATGAGCCTGGTGCACTATCATCGGGGGTTAAGGACCAGACCAGACCTGTACGAATTCCGACTTGGCGTGCAGAAGGCGCAGGTACCATGATACACCAATTAAATTTCCCTCTCAACCCGTAGTACACCGTTTAGAACACCCACGTGAACCAAGGAAATTATTCTTTTGAAATCAGATGAAGTCAAGTCCATTATACATGTCACTTTTATGACAGAGGCTAGGATTTTGTATCTCAATCAAACGATTTTCTTATTTCTCATAAACTGATTAAAAAACATATATTTTCTAAACACTTTGTCCAAGCCTAAAATTTATGAGCGTCACAGAAAATTTATGCGTATATATTCTAACAAAATGGTAAGAATATTATTAATAACAGATCTGCTGATTCCAGGTTATCTTGAAAACGTACTAAGCCTCATTGCCAGGGCAAACATTCGTGCGATGAGCGCTTGTGTTTGCCTTGTGTCTGGATGTTGTATATTTATACAGGGCGTCCCACGGCTATGCCACATGGAGGGAAAGTACCTTAAATATTGTAGGTAGAACATTTTACTGAAAGAAGACATTATTTTATTTTTAAAAACTATTAAAACTGCATTCATACATTTTTTAATAATTACATGGTTGAACCGGGAATCGAACCCGTTATACGAGAAAAAAAAAACACCCTGTAGTTTTATCATACCAATCGAAAGGCTCCTTCATAAGGATTATTTTTTGCTAAATAACATAGTGTCAGAAATAAAAGAAAGATCATGAATTTTAACATTTGATGTGGTCGCCGAGATTTTTTTTATGCATGGGGTTACTAGCGACCCGCCCCGGCTCCGCACGGGAAAATGGTTATTGTGGGTTATCCTTTATTATATTATGCATGTATTATACATATAAACTTTCCTCTTGAATCACTCTATCTATTAAAATCAAAATCCGTCGCGTAGTTTTAAAGACAGGGAGTGAAATAATCAAAAGAGTGCGACTTTGTATTCAACAGCGTAGGGGTCATAGCAATTTAATAAAATTGATAAATTTTGTATTAAAAATGTTAAAATACATAGTCTTCCTTTTATTTCTGACACTATGTTACTTAGCAAAAAATAACCCTTATGATGAAGCCTTTCGATCGATATGATAAAACTACAGGATATATTTTTTTCTCGTATAACGGGTTCGATTCCCGGTTCAACCATGTAATTATTAAAAAATGTATGAATGCAGTTTTAATAGTTTTTAGAAATAAAATAATGTCTTCTTTCAGTAAAATGTTCTACTTACAATATTTGAGGTACTTTCCCTCCATGTGGCATAGCTGTGGGACGCCCTGTATATGTATGTACTTATATCCTGTCACCCATAGTACAGACTATGTCTAGTTTGAGGTCAAATGGCCGTGTGTGAGATGTCCCCACATACTTATTTATTTCTTTACTATTCTAAGTAACCTTGTCTTTTATTCCAGGAAGCGATAGAAAATACAATAGGAGCCGTTAACCCAGTGAAGAAGACCAAAGGCAGCACTAACGGCAAGAGATCAAGCACAGCCAGGTCCACAGCGTCCAAAACTTCGCGCCCACCGCTGGGGCAGCTGATGTCTGACAAGATTTACTTAGAGAACCTCATCAAAAACCCCGACCTGGCTATTGCTGACAAGAAAAACGACATCGTGGTGAGGCAAGCGGAAGAAGCTATTAGGTTCTTGGAGAATCGAGAGGAGTTTTGGAGACAGCAGCAGACAGCTCAGTAGTGGAATAAAATGTTTTGTTTTCGACTTCGTGTTTTATTTAACCCTCTACACAGCCTCCGTGGTCGAGTGGTCAAATAGTCGCCTCACATTACGGAGGTTCTGGGTTCGAATCTCGGTGGTGCACTCGTCGAACAAAATATAACTTTGTGAGATTTTACCCTGTTTGGAGGACATTGCAGACTGAATCGCCTGATTTTCCGAAAAGAAACCCACACGATAAGCAAGTAAGCAATCCTCTATCGGATCGAAGTAGTTTTTTTTTATTGCTTAAAGCTCAAATATTACATAAATACTCGTAAGTACCTTGAGTGGTCACGGCCCCTTGTAAAGCCTGACTAGAGAAACAAACATACCTGGTATTCGTAGGTAAGTACTATAGTATATTTCTGGCAACAATTTCCATTATAAAATTAATTCCGGCGAAGTTTTTAATTTTTCCGGACGGACTTTACCTACGTAATACAGCTGCAACTAAAATTCAACTTTTATTATATATTTATAAATCTCTCTATTAAATGCACACGGTGTAAGTTTAGGTGTCAAGTAAACCTTGAAAATATAATTTTAAATATTTATTTTACACGTACCATTGTGATATAATCACACAAAATTGAGATATTCAAAACGGTCATCATAGTAAATCCAAGTATAATTATTTTTTATAATATGATGTTTATAGAGCAATTCGCAAATAATCATCATCTAATGATAGTATTCGACATTGGTGCCAATTCTGATAGGCAAACAAAAATACTTAGGAATTTATATCGATGTAAGTGACCTATAGAGCCCTCGTTCATTATATACGGCTCTATTGCTCTATATATTATAAGCTATATTGTTGTGGTCGAGTGGTCATAAACTCGCCTGACGTTACGGAGGTTCCGGGTTCGAATCCAGGTGGGGAACAACTTGTCGAACAAATATCACTTTGTGAGACTTTCCCCAGTTTGGTTAGGACATTGCAGACTGCTGATTGTCCGAAAAGAAAGATGATTCCGTGCTTCGGAAGGCACGTAAAGCTGTTGGTCTTGGCTGCTATCTACGGTTGTAGTCGTTATTGAGCCATGTCTGAAGCCTAAGGCCGACACCAGGGTTTGTGAGGTAGGTTAACCTCCAAACAGCTCGAAACCCACTCGATAAGCAATTTCCCAGAAAAATAAAGATAATAAGTTAATTGTATTTAGCTGACGCTAGCCAATAACATAACTCTTATTATAAAGAGGAAAGATTTTGTATTTTTGTGTTTATGTTTGTAAAGCCTGACCAAAGAAATAAGAAACCTGCTCTGAGGGCGCCACGTGTATATTTTTACGAAAATGGCAACAATTTCCCTAATAAAATTAGTTCCATTGAAATTCCGCAATATGGCGAGGTTACTTATTTCTTTTGTCGGGCTTTAATGAATAAACTCAAAAACTATTGAAACGATTTCAAAAATTCTTTCACCATTAGAAAGCTACATTCACCCTTGAGTAACATAGGCTACCTTTTACCTTTTAATGCCACATTCCCACGAAAAAAATTGTTAACGCGGCGGAAAGCTAGTATAATATATTAAAAAAGTAAAAAAACGTGTGACAGCCCGAATCGGGGACTGTGTAGTGTGTATATTATGTGCGGTTAAAAAGAGCAGAAACTGCAAACGTGTGCGTGCACTACAACTTTGCATTGCAACTTAAACAGGCAGGAGACTGAATATATTAAACTGAATTCTTTTCAGTAGATTCAGTGGAAGTTAGAACAGGAAACATGTTGCTCATTGTGACTGTGTATCTCGCTTTTGCTATAACTGGGTATAAGGTGAGTAGGGGTATAAGTTATATAAAAAACAAACCCCCCATTTCCCTTGGTCTCGCTATCACTTGAGAAAGGCTCTACGTGGGCTCTACCAATACATACATACATACATACATACATACATAAACTCACGCCTCTTTCCCGGAGGGGTAGGCAGAGACCACTTCCTTCCACTTGCTACGATCCAAACATACTTCTTTCGCTTCATCCACACTCATTAATCTCCTCATACATGCTCGTCGGTTTAGAGTAGGTACTCTTGACCCGACCTTTTTTCAGAACGTCCCCGATTTGGTTTTGGAACGTTCGTCTTGGTCTTCCCCTTCCAACGCTTCCTTCCACTCTCGCTCTACCAATTCTATTATTATTTTTTAAATGTGTTTCATTCTTTGTAAAAGGTTCTTACATTAAAAGAAATATGAAATACGGGAGCTGTTAGCGCGGGCAGACCCACGGGGCGAAAAGCTAGTTTTTATTATTAAAAATTACATTTTACAAGGGGGATGATTTTACAAATGAATATTAAGAAGTACTTCTTCTTATCAAGTGGGTTTCGAGGTTGAACTACCTCACACACAAACCCTGGTGTCGAATTCCTATAACGACTACTTACATCTGTAGATACTAGCCGGGACCAACGGCTTTACGTCCCTTCCGAAGCACGGAAACATCTTTGTTTTCGGAGAATCAGGTGATTCAGCCTGCAATGTCCTATTCAAACTGGGGAAAGTCTCACAAAGTGATATCAGATGATATTAAGAAGTGAGAACTTATACTGTGGAACCAACACTAAAATCGAAAAAAAATTGCTGTTTCATACAAAAGTCGAATACAATACAATACAATATGCATATATTTTTGCGATTTCATACATGGGCACTTAATATATATTATTATTATTCAGATTTATGAGTAAAATTATTCGCCTATATTAATCAACCCAGTAAAAGTCAATGCATTCAATTAATTTATATTGGCTTAATAGGTGCAAGTATTTATTTGTTTACCAATAAATAATTATATTTTAATAAATTACATATTATAAACGCGAAAGTATATAGATGTTTGTCAAATAATTTCAATTACAAAACGTGATTATTTCAGGTGCAAGCTGACAAAGAAGCTGCAAAAGTGTATCAAGAATGCACGGAATTGTTGAAAAACAATTTTACCGTAAGTACTATCAAAAGCGTAGGTGGTGTGGTGGTGGGATCGTTTCTTCCCATTCAGGAGACGCGGGTTCAAACTCCGCCTCATCAATCCGCCTGCCAATCATGGGGATGTGTCAATATCTGGGGGCACGGCAGTGCCCCCGCCAAGTCGAGCAAAAAAGCGGCACGGCCGTACCATACTTTTCTCGAAGCAGTTCGGGCCATTTTCGACCCCCCTATAACTTCGTTGTGGATAAAACTAGAAGCCTGAGTTTTGAGTAACCAAGCAGGCATTGTATAAATAGGGTACATTTCAAATTTCAATCAATTGGAACCAGTAGTTTATGAATTATAACTAGTCAAAGTTTCTTAATTTTGTCACTCACTCACTGACTCACTGACTGACTCACTGACCGATCATCAAAACTCTAAGGCACTTCTAGCAGACATAGAAGCTTCAAATTTGGAATGGAATTAGTGTTTAGTATATAAATCAAGGAAAAATTCAAATATTTTGCAATTTCGGCCTATTTTTTAATATACATCATCTGCTAGATAACTTTGTAATCCCATATAAATCTGGGGGCAAACATAGAATTACAAAGTTACGTTTGCGGTTATCGAATCAGATGTATCAGAGATGGGCATTATTCGAATAATTTTTAAATAAAATAAAATAAAATAAAATAAAATAAAATAAAATAAAATAAAATAAAATAAAATAAAATAAAATAAAATAAAATAAAATAAAATAAAATAAAATAAAATAAAATAAAATAAAATAAAATAAAATAAAATAAAATAAAATAAAATAAAATAAAATAAAATAAAATAAAATAAAATAAAATAAAATAAAATAAAATAAAATAAAATAAAATAAAATAAAATAAAATAAAATAAAATATATAAAATAAATAAAATAAAAGTCTAGTTATATGTCTAGGTCTAAGTCTAGGTCTAGGTCTAAGTCTAGGTCTTAGTCTAAGTCTAAGTCAAAATAATAAAGTATAAAACAGCTATTTATTTTATAAATCAATTATTCGATAAAATTATTCGTGAATATTTTATTCCTGGAGTATTTCGCCGAATAAATTATTCCCGAATGAATTATCCGCGAATAATTTGTAGACGAATAGTCATTCGATAAATTTATTCGTCATTCGTGAATGATTTTGTTTAATTCCATTCGTTATTCGTCATTCGAATAAATTTTGCCCAATTCTGACCTGTATTAAAATGGAATAATAGGTGTAGATGAGACAGGGAGTGGGCTATGAGAAAATTTGTAGCTGAAGCTCAAGAATTAGTACCCGAAAAGAAAAAGAGGAAGATTACCTACAAAAAGAAATGAGATGCCATCAAAAACACAACTTGTAAAAAAACCAAGTCTCGCACTCGCAATTCAGTTCTTCTACCGTAAAAAGTTGTGAGATCCATGTAATACCAAGTCGGTTAATTTATTCAGTCCCTACTTAAGGGTCCTTCTGTCTTAAGTTATTACGTAATTAGCTAACCTAACAACATCAGTAATAATATTAATATTAAAAATCTTTTATGTTTTAAATAAATAGATTGACTTGGCAATCGCATTAAACAGTCTAATTTAATACAATATGTATTACTTGTGAGATACATTGTGTTTTCATGCGATGGCTAAGCCAATCTATTTATTTAAAACATAAAAGATTTTTAATATTAATATTATTACTGATGTTGTTAGGTTAGCTAATTACGTAATAACTTAAGACAGAAGGACCCTTAAGTAGGGACTGAATAAATTAACCGACTTGGTATTACATGGATCTCACAACTTTTTACGGTAGAAGAACTGAATTGCGAGTGCGAGACTTGGTTTTTTTACAAGTTGTGTTTTTGATGGCATCTCCCTTTTAAGGGAGAGGTTTTTAGTTCAGTAGAAGACTGTTGATTGACGAAGGCCTGTTCGCCACCTCTCACGGTATAGTGTCGCTAGGAAGATAATGAGGAATTTACTACTAGTAGCACACACCTTTAAAAAGAGAGGTTATAGTCCACGAGTGCTTATGTGGACTGTTAGAGGTAGTCTACGAATATTTATTTATTTTTAGGTTGTATAGTGAAGAAAAACCTGCACACACCTGCCAAGAAATTCAAAGATTGTGTGTGAAGTTGAGCAACCTGTTCTGTGCCATATTAGTCAACCAAGGCCTATTCAGCCTGATTTAGGGTTGGTTTGAAACCCCTCGTTGGAAACATATTATTGGGCTGTTAACGAGATTATAGTGTTGTATGACATCTATTATATTTTATTGTTTTTGATTCCAGAATATGACCAATAATAATTGTTGTGAGTGGTCTAACATTAGTCATCATCATCAAGGGATGGCTGAACATGGTGAAAATTGTAAAGTTCTAACACCAGGGCAGGAGTTGAAAGTATGTTCCGTATTAAAACAATAATTTTTCCAATACATTGTTTACAATCAAGTAGTTAATGTACTTATTTGTACTGCATTCTAAAGAAAGCAAAATCATAATTTTACTTAAATATTCGTAAAGCCTGCCGAAAAAATAAAAAATCTTCTCTGGGGGCGCTACATGTTCCTTTTTAATTATTTCGTTTTTCACAAATTGGCGAGTTATTCTTTCTTTCTTACTTTTACTACCTATCGACTCGTTTTCTGCGGTTTTCAGTGTGAAGACTCGGAATGTATGTTAAAGAAATGGGGCATATTTTCGGCGAGTACTAAAGTAGACTACAAAAAGATAGCAGAACTTTACGACATGTTTAACAAAATAAGCCCGCAAAATAAAAAGTTGACGGAGCGGATGCAAGCAACGTGCTCCGAAGAAAATATGAAGCGTTTGTCGAACACAGACTGCCCTGCATTTGATTTTCAAGCATGTCTCTTCTTTACTGGAATATCGGTGTTACAAAGAGAACAATAAATACTTGTACATTCTTCTTCAAGAGCAGCGCTCTTGTCGGTGGAGTAACCGCCATCCCTCCCTGTTTTCCGCTAACCGCTTGACATCCTGATACGGCACCACATTTAAGTATTATTGAAATGAAAAAAATAAATAAATGAAATAGGTATGTTTATTTGTAATTATGGGTGAATACACAATTTTACAGGTGACTGTCATACTATAACACAGAAGAAAATATTAGTACTAACCCGTACAGAAAGGACACTCACCCCCCCGCGCCAAAATGAGTCCCCGCCCGATATAGCGCCCCACGCCCCGCACCCCGCAGGCACCGCGGGACTCCACCGGTGGTGTTCGGGGGCGTTTTACATAGCGCCTAGCGCCATTGACTTGTAGCGGATATTCAGTTGTTAGTAGATTGTCAAAATGCGTTTTCTGTATGGAGTGACCGCCCAGTGACTATAGGAATCTCCATAACTGACCTATCGTTCAAAGTAACTTCTTCTCGGTCTTCCCCTTCCTCTCCTTCGTTTAGGTACTTTTCGTCTACTTTACTAAAATAAAATGACCACCTCCTTTAATCTTTTCTTCTTCCATAATGACTTTTAGAAAGTCATCGTGTCGTATCAGGTGTCCTGCCATTTTTCCTCTCCCGTTTTCCATTGTTGCCAGCATTCTTCAGGGTATATAATTAAATCCATGTTAATCAATATAAAACATATCGAAAAAGAAAGATAATCACACTAATATTATAAAGGCAAAAGTTTATGTCTGTGTGAGTGTGTATGTATGTAGGTATGTTACTTCTTCACGACTAAACGGCTAGAGCGATTTCAATAAAATTTGGTAGAGTTAGCCGACACCCTGGATTAACACATAGGCTACCTTTTACCGTGGGAAAATACGTCAATCCCACATAGAAAGGCTAGTATTTAAATCATTTTTTGGTGAGAAATAAAATTCCCACATAGAAATGTATGAATTTGCTGAAAGTCTAGGTTTAGACACCGTATACCGTAGTGTAACTCCATACAAAAGTGTCATTTTGGCGCGCTTCGAAATCTCAGGTTACTTCGGGCTGCAACAGCCAGGGTTGTGGCACTCTCTCGAACGGGCGTAAAATCAAAATTTAAATATTTTTTTGCGTGATATAAAGAAACAAATAATAAAAGCAATGCCAAATTACATGAGATATTGTTCCGCGTATGGATGTTTAAATTAATTAAGAAATCAATATTTTTTTAAATTACCAAGTGTGTCAGTGAGGTAAGTAGATTATGATTATTATTAAGATTATTCTTTACAATTTGTATATTCGTGTTTTGAGGTTTTTTTAAACGTAGTAACTGGTAAATAAGAATATTCCTACCTACTTCTCTTGTAGTACAGGGAGTCGATTTAAAGTAATCGGACTCAGTAGGTATTTATTTCTCTTCTATAAAGCACGGGGGATTGAAATATAGTCTCTTTCAATGCTATTATATTCAAAGTAAATCGTTTTAATGAAGCCCAACTAAAGAAATAAAAAACCTCGCCATATTTCGGAATTTTAATTGAACTAAATTTATAAGAGAAATTGTTGCCATAGTCGTAAAAATATAAATGTGACGCCCCCAGAGCAGATTTTTTATTTATTTGGCCAGGCTTTACTTTAAACTTTAAAGTAATTATTTGCAAACTTATCAAGTGGTCAAGAAAAACAAGCAGTGTTCAACCCTACAGCATGTCATTCATTCATTCGTTCAATCCCAGAAAACCGCGAAGTTATCCTACTGTATGTACGTAGTACATACTATATTTATACTGTGGTTTAGAGTACCTACTTTACAGTAATAAACTTATTGAATTTGTTACAGAGTTGTAATAGACAGAAAGAAGAGAGTGAAGGTTGTATGTCGTTGGTTGAAAAATCTAAAATGTGCACAGCCGCCATTGACAAAATAGTGGCAAAAAAGATGTAATGGAAGTATTTTTACATAATTGATTTTAGAGTTTAAAAATATTCATTCCACATATTTAAATTAAATGAAGTAAACATTGTTATATAATAAATATTCATTAGAATATTTTAGATCATATTTTATTGATTTTTTATTTTTTTAGTTTTTCTTTTGTTTATTGATTTGATTTGTATATATATTTGTATTTTTGTATTTTGTATCACCATCAAACACTATAGTACGGCTTGTTAGCTAAAAAATATAAGGATATCGGTCCCATCTGGCAGAAAGTACGAAACTTGGCATGAATGTAGCTGTCATATATGTGCTTCAATATCGATATGGAAACACTTCGATAAATTATTGTTTCCCCCCTTTCCCCCCCCTTTTATCTCCCTCATTCTGGTTTTTTGTATTTTATACTAAAACAGTACGTCTGAGGAGTTTACTTTTCAGAGATCAAATCATCGTCGATAAATTGCCTACAAAACGATACTACATTTTATAGTGCTAAGATTAATATATTTCTATATACAGCCATCAACGTTTTATGAAATTTTAAAAACAGGCACACTTTTTTCTTCCTTACTTCATTTATAGGAAAACGACAAGAGTGGTGATAAAATGGACTAAAGAAGTCAACTACCTTATACATTAAGCTAAAAAATGGCATTTACTTCATAGTCGTAAAGGCATTACTTCTAGAGTTACAGCTCACCGCGTCTGACTCAAGTACTCTTTTTTTTACCTTTTTAGAATACATCTTTCTGTTAACTTTGTTTAGCGTAGATGAGATTCAGATTTTCCAATTAGAAATAAAACAGTCCATGTACTAATCCAGGCCACAGTCTATTTACATGTAAAACTAGCTTTCTGCCCGCGGCTACGCTTGCGTTGTGTTTCGACATTTCCGTATTAATTTTTAACTATCCCACTTTTTTCCGTGATTTTAAAGTATCCAACATGTTGACCGAGTATATAAGGTACCACCATGCAAAATTTCATTTCAATCGGTCTAACAGTTTCGGAGATAAGCCCGTAGAATGTACTGCGCCGTATGAGTTACTAAAGTTTTTTAACTATCCCACGGGAACTTTTTAATTTTCTGGGATTAAAAGTATATAAGATGTTGACCGGGATATAAGGTACCACTATACAAAATTTCATTGAAATCGGTCGAATAGTTTCGGATATTAGCCCGTACAAACAGACAAACAGAGAAACAAAAATATTTAAAAAAAATCTGGGTATGTACTATATCGCTTCTTACATCCCCTTGAATAGGTTTATAGCATTTTTTTTCTATGTACAGATTTTATAGATTTTTTTTTGTTTTTCTTTGCACGGACTAATCTCCGAAACTATTCGACCGATTTGAATGAAATTTTGTATAGTGGTACCTTATATCCCCGGTCAACATTTTAGATACTTTTAATCCCAGAAAATTAAAATGTTCCCGTGGGATAGTTAAAAAACTTTAGTAACTCATACGGCGCAGTATATTCTACGGGCTTATCTCCGAAACTGTTAGACCGATTGAAACGAAATTTTGCATGGTGGTACCTTATATACTCGGTCAACATGTTGGATACTTTAAAAACACGGAAAAAAGTGGGATAGTTAAAAATTAATACGGAAATGTCGAAACACAACGCAAGCGTAGCCGCGGGCAGACAGCTAGTTTTACATGTAAATAGACTGTGGCCTGGATTAGTACATGGACTGTTTTATTTCTAATTGGAAAATCTGAATCTAATCTACGCTAAACAAAGTTAACAGAAAGATGTATTCTAAAAAGGTAAAAAAAAGAGTACTTGAGTCAGACGCGGTGAGCTGTAACTCTAGAAGTAATGCCTTTACGACTATGAAATAAATGTCATTTTTTAGCTTAATGTATCAGGTAGTTGACTTCTTTAGTCCATTTTATCACCACTCTTGTCGTTTTCCTATAAATGAAGTAAGGAAGAAAAAAGTGTGCCTGTTTTTAAAATTTCATAATACGTTGATGGCTGTATATAGAAATATATTAATCTTAGCACTATGAAATGTAGTATCATTTTGTAGGTAATTTATCGACAACTATTTGGTTCTTGAAAAGTAAACTCATCAGTCCTACCGTTTTTGTAGAAAATGAAAAAAACCAAAATGAGGGAGGTAAAATGGGGGAAAAAGGGGGGGGTAATCATTTCTCAGCGTGTTTCCATATCGACATTGAAGCACATATATAAAAGCTACATGTATGCTAAGTTTCATGCTTTCTGCCAGATGGGACCGTAATTCAGGTTAACAAGCCGTACTACTATGTATCGAATGCTTATTTATTTTTTGTTGATTCCATGATTGTTACATTATGCCTTAAAATTGTTTAATGGGATAAATAACAAATAAAATTTTGGTTTATTAAAAGAAATAACATTTTTATTTGTTCCGACGGCGTCGATCTCATTGCCAACTTAAAATTACATTCGAAGCTTACATTACAATCTAACCTCTCGTTCAAACCGTTACTCTACACGTTAAAAAAAATAAAACCATTCACACTATAAATAAATCACATATCTGGCGGCACGCCCGCGCGGTATGACGCAGTTGGGGGCGGAGGAATAGTCTCAATAAGGCAGGTATTTCACTGGCGACGACGACAAAAGACAAAAGGGACGCAGTTATGCGCAAGAGTGAGCGCGGTGTATTTGTATCTCATTCTAACGCATAACTGCGTCCCTTTCGTCTTTTGTCTTTGTCGCCAGTGAAATAGGTGCCTAAACTCTACACGTATTCAATTCACGTGTAAAAGGCGAACGGTAAATTCGCGTCTAGCATTTACGCACTTCCGTTTTTCATTCGTATTCGAGATGATACTGCACCACGATAAATTGGTAGCGGTGAGTTTCCCCCTCCCCGAAATTAAATTTTCGCTCCGTGCAACCGAAACGACCTAAAGTAGGAACTTACGTATCGAACACGAACTGTTTACAGTCTGACAAAAAAGCTTAGAAATAAAAAGTAGCAACACTGTTGTGACCTCTCTTTTTCACGATCAGTTAGTTGGAAAGGGACGACACTACAGTGTTGCTACTTTTTAATTTCTACTCTTTTTGGTCAGACTGTACGTATAAGTGCGCAAGCATCCACACAATTACTATAGGCACTGTTCACAATATCTCGCTACACGCGGGGCAACAATATGTGGGAACGAGACGCCGACTGTTTAAGCAGAGAGGCACCACTGTCGCGTCCATAAGGGCCATAAGTGCGAAAGGGAGGCATCAGGAAGCGTTTCGTTTACACATTTTACTACCGGCCGTGCAGCAAGATATTGCTACCAATATAGGATGATCAAAATGGATCAGAATAAAGGCAAAGCCTCAAATTACACTGACAATATTGTCCCCCGCTTACCTCTTGCCGCGCGGGCGTCTCGCCAGTTGAGTGGCTTATCTATAACAGTATCCAACACATATTACACATTCGATTTCCACCAGTGAACATATCTTCCCACCAAACCTATGACAAAGCTCTTGACATATATACTTACATAAGAAACATTATATAGTGAAGAAATAATATAATACTTGGTTTCATTCGTTAGAACATAAAAGATATAAAGAATGAATAAAAACATCACATTTAAGAGAACTTTAGTTTCCTTTTTATGACGCAAAGGTATACAATAAATAAACTGCTAAGATTAAAACACATAACGCATTATATCAGGATAGCTAGTGGGAGAATCCATCAGCAGGCAGAAGTTGAAACCAAACTGTCCAAGCCTCTTACACACAGTACTATTTACAATATTTACAATTCAGCAAATCGCCTAATAATTATATACTTATATCATAATTGTAAAATCTAGATATTTCTTTCTCGTGACAACTAAAATTCATATCGAATTAAATTGACTACTAGTCATTAGTTTCATATCATCAATCAAAGTAGTTGCTTATATTAAAACTATTTCTTAGTAGTTACTTTTTCTGCACTGCAGTCAGTTATATCATGAGGCGAGTAGGCGTGCTTTACACTCGATCGAATCGACTCAATCGCAAAAAATAAATTTATATCTCATTATGCCTTGGTAAAAAGGGAATTTCCTTTTCTCTAATAGGATGAGAGTATATAGACGTAACAAAACTTTAAACTATTTTATAACGTATAAATACTCAGGCCAGCCCGGCTAAACCGCGACCGTCCGCTAAAATATGCGCGGGCGTCCCTTATGCGCAGGGGGCGGGTTATGGATGGAGATCAATCCAGCCCCTGCGGGACTCCGTAGCACCACTGACCACTGTGCTAACTATATATCCCTTACCAAGCTGTCAAAATACCATGACAAACCCGCCATATTGAAATATCCTCCAATAGGATAACAGTATACGCACGACAAAAGTACAGTCTGTCAAAAAAGTCTTGAAATGGAACTAATCTTACTTCTCAGAAATATCCATAAGTTAGAGCGTGACAGACAGCATGATATAAAATGGCAACACCGTAAAGGAAGTGGCGCCCCTTTTAATTCCACGACTTTTTTGACAGACTGTAAGTATGTTTGTCACGAATAAACAGTCATGCTAGGGGGGGTAGTGGACTGTTAGGGCACAAAATAAAAAGTTTCCAGAAAGTCCACTCCCGCCGTCCTTGAAATTAACTACCTAAACTTGGTTGACTTCTTGAGAAACGTGTATCGTCATTTTTGTGTTGTGTTTAAACAGCCAAATACACTACAACAGTAATAAGATAAGAACACTTATCCATTTTTTTAGCACATCAAACATCAATACTTTGTTAATAATCGCGAGAGCGATGACTGCACGTGGTCCGAGCTTGTACTATAGAGCGTGGTCCGAGCGGCCTGTAAACGCAATGATCAATGTGTGCGTAAAAATATGGCGCTTAGTTCCGAGTGGGCCATCTGTCTAGGCGCGCCGCGCGCCGCCGCTATACGGGATTTGTGGTTAGCTTAGTTAGTGGTAGCTGGCGCCTCGTTTTTGTTGCCTACTCCATCGACGGTTACACTATTAATTGTTTTGTAACCTTTCTTTTGTAACCATCAATGGATAGCTACAATCACGATTACGTCGCGTGGTCCATCGCGACGCAGTAAACGTCCTTATAGGCCGTAGTATGATAAATACTGTGTCACCGTGTGATAAGATCCTCATTACATTTGTCGACCAGAACGCGTGTAAAGCAAGCCTTTGATATCATCAATTTATTAATCTTACAATTGTCAGTCATAACACGATAAATGATTTATTGATCGGCATAACATAGCAACTGCTTCCAATATGCGTTTTAATGAACAATCAACCTAATACTGTGTACTTAAAGTCGTTAATCCATATGATATATATTGTAAAATTATAAAACAAGTAACATCATTCTCGTTAGAGATCAACCTCTTCTCAATTCAGTTCTTGAAAATAAAAATATTTTTTTATTTTGCGAATTTCAGTCAAGAATATTACAGGTTTGTGTATGTATACTAGTAATGTTTTAAAAATTAAAATATGAAGTCCATTATTTACATACATTATTGTATTCTTCGTTCAAAATTAATTTTACGCAAAGATGTTAGTGCTTCCTTATACAGGTAAAAATTCGTGTACCCTGTTATTGCTATTACATCAAACAGGTTTCAATTTGATGCAAAAAAATAAATATCTAAACACGTAGTCAAAAGCATAAAATTCAAAATATACGAAATGCATATTTTCAGACAAATGGTTATTTAAAAATCGACCAAAGAAATAAGAAACCTCGCCATATTGCGGAATTTCAATGGAACTAATTTTATAAGGGAAATTGTTGCCATAGTTGTAAAAATATACACGTGGCGCCCCCAGAGCAGGTTTCTTATTTCTTTGGTCAGGCTTTAAGTTAGAATTTTTATTTAGTTGATATCTAAAATATTCCCTCATCTCATTCTTTCTTTCATATAAATAGTTGACAAACCCATAGTACGTCTGAATTATTTACATTTACAGACAGACAAGGATCTAAGTGTACGTGGCCAGATAAGGAACTAACGCCGTCTCGCGAAACGTCAAGCCGTGCATTCAGAAACTCGGAGCATTGCTCGTCGAGTGATTTATGTTAATAATAATAATATTGAAAAAGATGGTACATAATACTATTAATCTTTCACCACATATATTTAACCTTTACAAGGCAGTGGTCACTTTATTAAAGTCGAAAACTAATGCATTTTATAAAGTTGTTTTGCCTTATAAAGGGTTAACCAGTCTCGGTTGCAACAGACAGGGTGCCAGTGACGGCTTAGAAAAAAGAAAAGCCTAGTCAATGGTCCTGAACAACTTTTCCACAGAAAATTTTTCTCGGTAACGAAAAAATATTCGACAAACCTTCGTCTGGTTATAACGACAACAGACGGTTTGTATGGACAAATCAGGAACTTTTATGTTTACCAGTGCCCCTAGCATGGCCACTGTGACAAACTATATTCCTTACCACAATGAGAAACCAGCCACGTTGAAATATCCTCCATCCAATAGGGTAAGTAAGAGATAGCTGTTACGTGTGAAAGCGTGCTAGGAAGGGCTGGTATAAGATGTATTGAGTCAGGATGTCCTTTCAGTATTTGCTAAATTGTCTTTACTTGCACCCTGTATAAAATGTTAGTAAAGAGACCTTCCACACGACAGTATAGTAGCAAAGAGTTTTAATAGCGTTCAACTTGCGTTTATATCGATACAAACGCGCGTTTCATTTGCGACAAAAAACGTGTTAAATCTGTCGTAACGCGCGTCGACAGCGCGTAAATGAAACATCGTGTGGAAGGGCTCTTAGAAGATTTCATAACGTCACCTCTTTCGTTTCGTCTAGTCACACTCATATCACATAACATCTTATCTTATTTTATGTCAGAATCTTGTAAAACTTCTTATATTGTAAAATTTAATTGAACACTGCACCAAGTACCAACTTTTTTTAAACCAGTCGCATGTATCCACACTACTTTATTAGAAACATTAGCAGGAACAATACTAGATTAAAGTACCTGTTATTAATGTTTCCAATACAGTAGTAAGAGACCGCCTACACTAGCGTCTTCTGAGCGTCATTGTTGTCGTCGTGCGTCACGCATACGATCATCCGCGTCCGTCTTTTGTTTCACTCGCCTTGCTGCCTATGATTGTATACGCGACGCACGACGTCGACGCTCAAAGGACGGCTCAAAGGACGCTATTGTGGGGGGTCTTTAAGCTATGTACTCTTCTCGTTGTCATGTAGTCATACGTCCCTCTGACGCTTTTGAGGACGAAAAGGGATGGGAGATTGTCGAATTAATTTTCGAAATGTCAAATATCGACGACGCTTTTATAGTGCTAGGATTAAATCGGGGACGTTCTGACAACAGGTCAGGTCAGTAGTACTCATGGACTCAAGACCACGTGACTTGACACAAGCCAAGCCTAGATCATCTGCTGTTCATCCTTGTCGAATAACACGCACTCGACAAGGATGAACAGCAGATGACGTAGGCTTGTGTCAAGTTTGACAGTCCAATAGGGAAGTGTCCTCGGAAAAAAGTAATCGATTCTAATTAATCCCTTTGTTAGATTATCGAAAAAAATTTAACACGTATTTTTTTTTTTAATTTGACGAAGATTTACCGAATCAAAATGTATGAGAAGGGTACTATGACGTCACTTGTTTCGTACAATTTGTATGGCGGCGTGTCGTTACTGGAAATTTCAAAGTGCTGTATCGTCGGCATTTTTTCGTTTGCCAGACGAAAAAAAAAATACGTGTACATTATTTTTTGGTAATCTAACTGACGGACTAATTAGATTTTTTTAGGACACTTCCTCATTGTTAGACCTTGTTTTTTTAGACCATGGTAGTACTCTAAACCCACGAGTTTAATGAACGTGGATGAAGCGAAAGAAGTAGTGTCTAGATCGTAGCAAGTGGAAGCAAGTGAACTCTGCCTACCCCTCCGGAAAAGAGGCGTGACTGTATGTATGTATTTTAGGATATATGCCGTCCTTTTCGGTTCCCATATCAACGAAAAAGATAAAAGAAAGAGCGTGACTTATAATGAAAAACACCACCATAAACACAATAGAACGACACGCGAACGCAAAGGAAGATTCCGTCTCAAATAACAGACAAGGGACAGTGAAAAGTGACCATTTGTTATTGTGACTTTTCAAGATATGACCAGTTGAATGAGTACACAGCTTTCTTGCTACTGGGCTTTTGTATGGAAGATGTTCAACATGTAAATTGCATGTTCGGCAATCGCCTTTACCGTCGGCTACATGTCCATTGTAATACGTACAATGTTTTTCACGTCACAGAATTATTGAGTCAGTCCACTATTAAACATCTACCATAACAAAAACTCCACAGGCACAACCATACCGATTCTATCAGACGCCAGACGGATACAAAGTTTCCACGTTTGCTATTGATTTTTGAATTTAATTTGATTTACGGATCGATCAAATTTTAGTATGGTTCTTACGAAAAGATCGCGATTTAAAACGCGAGTCTAAATTCCTATCAATAATAAATTGGAAAAATTCAAACTTTGATACTCCATCATTTTGTATTCAGAAAACAACGACGAGGTGATTTCATGAAACTGAACTACAAAGATACAGGTCGAAATTTCAAACAAAATTCAAGAACGACGTTTTGAAATTTGTACTAGAATTTCTAAATGCTTTTTTCTGATTTCAACGAGCATTCTAAAAAATAATCAGTTTCAGAATTATCACGCTTTTCGTGTTCTTTTTAATACAAAATGAGGCATCTGGCGTGCCATTACCGTCCACTCATTACTTGGCAGTGTCCTTTAACCGTTAATCGGCCTCCTCGGGCGGGCGGCGGTAGACAGGGCCGAACTTGGCCATGTACTTCTTGACGAACATCTTGGCTTTGGAGCGCACTGAGTCCGTCACCACCAGCTCCTCCACGGAGCGACAGTGCTTCAGTTCTTTCAGCATCACGAAGTGGGTGAGCTGTGGACGGGAAATTGGTGGTCAGACTCTATCTAAATCGAAAAACTATAGACAAAAATAAAAATCAAAATATATAAAAAAAAGAAAAATAAAGGCAAAAAGATCAGGCAGACGGACTGATTGACTGAACTTGAGATAGGTGAGGGTAGAAACAAATACAAAATAAGAAAATTGGGAATTTTTCTCTAATCTTACTGTGCACGACAATAGGAAAATGGACCTTACGTAATTGTTGTGTTGTGTAAATAGTTTTAAAGTAGATCACATTCCATTATGTAAGTGTTAATAGCTTTTTAAGTATGTAAATATTTTCCATTGTGCGTAATCCTTTTGTTATCTTAATTGCCTTTAAATTACGTTTCTATTATGTTATGTCATTGTACTTACGGTTCTATTATGTTTTTATTGTGTCTTACTAGGGTTACATAATAAATAATGAAGATTTATGTCTTTTAATTAGCGGGTTGGCCTAAGAGAGTCAGGAAATAAAGACTAAAGGGTAATTAGGTCAATCCGCGAGATAAGCTTGCATACCGTTAGGCGGCGCAGCCGCTACGCGACTGGCGCAATCTCCCCCCGCGCACGGGTTTATATTTATAGTACTGAAGCGGGGGGCGAGGTAAAGGGTTAGATTGCGTCGATTTTAAGGGTTTAAAGGTAAAGGCAAGCTTATCTCCCTATAGGAAAACGATTTGTAATGTTATCTGACATATTTCTGTAACAATAAAATGTTAAAATGTATAAATAAACACGCCAACAGCGAGGGCAAGGAAGGGGAGAGGGGAGCCACCCCGCAAAGTATTCCAATTAGAATATAAGAGGGGCGCGAATCGGCGTCCAGACAGACACAAGCGATCGGTCCTCCCGAGAAGGACAAAAGGATAGGAGGAAGAAGGCTCCCGAACCTGAGCTGTTGGCCCTGAAACTGAAGACAAAAGCTGTTTCTGTTCGACTTCCCCCACATCACGGCGTAGCCCCCCTGCAAACCGCCCGTCGACCTCCGGCCGACAAAAGGACGAAGCGTCGCCCTTGCTGCTGCCCACCACGTACCGCCGCCGAGCCGAGAGCCCCAAGCTCATCGAAGAAACTACAGTCCACGTTTCTCTCGGCGGAGCGGCCCTCCGGTACATTGTTGGTCCTACGGAGCCGGATAAAATGCCAGTCACCAGAAGCAAGAGCGGCGCCACGTACACGTCGGAATCGACGGGTCGCCGCGCCGTGACGACGACGGAACCGACGCCCCCGCCTCAAGCGCCGGCGGTGGGCACATCCGGCGGCCCCGCGCTACAAGAGTCGCCGGAATCGCCTACGCCGGCCCCAACCGAAGCCACGGAGCATCCGCCAGTCAACATACCAACGACAAGGGAAGCGAACAGGGAACAGCTTACAGGGCCACCGCTACGACCTCCTATCACGAAAAATCAAGATGAATCAACGCTGCGGCCGCGGTCAAGGACTTCAACACACAAGTCGGACCGAGAACGTCGGCTAGCGCGCCTACAAATGAACGAGAAGCTAGCAGAAATGGAATACGAAGAAATGCAAGCTGCCAACAAACTCAAAAGAGCTCAACTGGAAAGAGCAATCACCGAGATGGAAGACCGTTTGGGGACATCCTCTGAAGAAGAAGAGGAAGAAGATTGTGCGCTAACCACACAGAAGGTTGGCAATTGGCTGGAGAAGTACCCCCCCCACCCCGCGGCGGCCGCCGCGGAGATCGAGATGCGGGGAGGGTGCCCCCCACCACCGCCTCACCCCCCCGCAAGGCCCGAAAACGTAATGGAGGGACGTGGACAGGGAGCTCATGCAACCAGGGCGCATGAGCAACGAGCTAGCCGAAGAAGCTCGCCTGCGCGCTCCCACAGCTGCCGCATCGACTTAGCCGACCTCGCCGCAGCTATACGAGAAGCCAAGCCAACGACGAGTCAACTGCAGCCGAAATACTTGGTCGAGTTGCCGCCGTACACGGGGAGAGCCGACGAGTGGCTATCATTCAAGGCCACCTACACCCAAACGAAGGAAAACTTCACGCCATCGGAAAACATAACGCGCCTTCGAAGAAGCCTAAAGGGAGCTGCATATGAAGCCGCCTCATCGCTACTAATCGTGCAAACGGACCCAGAGAAGATAATACAAGCGCTCGAGCGGAGATTCGGGCGACCCGAAGCAATCGTCTTAGCGGAAATGGACAAGATCAAGACGCTGCCAAGGATCACCGACAGCCCGCGGGAGTTAGCCATCTTCGCGAACAAGGTCGCCAACATCGTCGCCGCCGTACAAGCTCTAGGGAAGATCCACTACCTGAACAATCATCAAACGCTCCGCATGGTCGTCGAGAAGCTCCCGCCAATAATGAAGAACAAATGGTACGACTACGCCGCCCGCTACAAGTACGAAGAGGAGCCGAAACTTATCAAGCTAACCGAGTTCCTGGACGAAGAAGCGGATAAATGCGCCGAGTACGTCACAGCGGAGAGAGAAACAGATCGACCAATCGCAGCGAGGAAGCGAACGACCGAGCGTACATACGTCGTGGATCAACCTGCGAAGAGCAAGCGAGACAACGAATGCCCGGCCTGCAAACGCAACCATCAACTCCCTGCGTGCCCGCAATTCAACGACGCCGATGTCCGCGAGCGATGGGAAATCACGAAGGCCCACAAGATATGCTTCAGATGTCTACGCAGCACGCACAGAAGAATGTCTTGCCGCGCCCGACCGTGCGGCGAGAACGGCTGCAACATGCGTCATCACCGACTGCTGCACATGCCGCGGAGGCCCGAGAACGTCGAGCCGAGAAGCCAGGACGCGCCACAGCCCGAGACGACAGCCACACAAGAAGAGGTGCTGTCTACCACCGTCGAACAAGAGCCACGGGACCCGATGCGAAGAGCCTATCTTAAGGTCGCTCTAGTCACACTGAGCGGACCTAAAGGTAGCCTAGATGTCTACGCACTATTCGACGAGGGCAGCACTGTCTCGGTCATCGACACGAAGCTGGCGGAGGCGCTCGGCCTTGACGGCCCGACCGAGCCTATGACGGTGCAAGGAGTCCACGGCACAGAGACGACTCACGACTACAGCAAGAGGGTGACGGCGACTATCAAGGGCAAACACGAAGAGCAAGAATTCCAACTGCGGGACGCGCGCACGATGAACAACGTCGACTTCTTCACACAAACCGTGCGCGCCGACGACCTGAAGGGCTGCAAGCACATCGAAGACATCGCAAGCAAGCTCACCTACAACAGCGCGACGCCGAAGATACTCATCGGCCAAGACAACTGGGAACTCATCGTCACTAGAGAAGTCCGCGACGGCACCCGAAGTCAACCCGTGGCGTCGCGCACAAAGCTTGGATGGGTGCTGCATGGCTGCCGTACGACGCGCACAGCTCCGGTCATGTTCTGCGCACGCCTCAGCTGCGCGGAGAGGGCACATGACCACCTAGAAGAAGTGATGAAAAAGCACTCCGCCTTGGAATCGCTGGGCACAGAAGCCAGAAAACAAAGCAGCGATCCAACGCAGCAGGCGCTCAAAATACAAGAAAAAAGAAGCCGACGCCTGCCCGACGAAAACGCGATGAATCGCCTACGTGGTCCAGAAATGAAGCTAGATCACAACCGGCCGAAGTCGAAGTATGAAGAACGCGTCCACAACTACGCCGAGCGCGCTACAGCGCCCCCTACCGGCGGGAGAACGTGGCGCTCACCTCACTTCGCCGTGATCAACCCGGAAAATGAAAAGATTCGCCCAGTGCGCGATACAACATGTACGCAAGAAGGTACATCACGGCGACGTCGATACGGTCGTCAACGAGCTACGTCAACGACTATGGATTGTACGCATACGACCGACGGTGAAAGAAGTCATCAAGCGCTGCCCGACGTGCCGCCTACGAAAAGCGAAGCCTGCGAGCCCCTCCACGGGGAACCTGCCCGCCGCGCGCCTCGCCCATGGCGCGCGCCCCTTCACCTTCACCGGGGTCGATTACTTCGGCCCGCTGGAGGTCACAGTCGCACGTCACCGAGAGAAGAGAAACGTCGCGCTATTCACCTGTATGACGTCACGCGCCGTGCATCTAGAGTTGGTACAATCACTAAGTACCGACTCCACCATCAACGCACTGCGCCGCTTCATAGCGCGGCGCGGGTGCCCCACCGAACTGTGGAGCGACAACGCGACATGCTTCCGCGGCGCCGACCGCGAGCTCGCCGAAGCCGGGCGCGCCCTAGAAGAGGAGGCGTCAAGACACCGCATCGCCTGGCGCTTCCTACCGCCCGCCGCCCCCTTCATGGCTGGCGTGTGGGAGAGACTGGTCCGCACCGTGAAAGAAGCCCTACGAGTCGCCCTGCACGAGCAACGCCCCAGCGACGAGACACTGGCCACGCTGCTCGCCGAAGTCGAAGCCACCGTGAACTCGCGGCCACTCACCCACGTGGCCGTGACGCCGGACGCGCCACCCGCCCTCACGCCGAACACGATCCTGCTCGGCCCCAACAGTCACGTGCCGACACCGGGCACGTTCGAAGAAGCCGACATCGACGCGCGCGCACACTGGAAGCGCGCGCAGCGCCTCGCCGACATCTTCTGGCGGCGCTGGGTCCGCGAGTACCGGCCCCTACTGCAGAACCGGCGGGAGCCCCACGCGAGCGGCGCTGCACCCCGCATCGGCGACATGGTCATCATCGGCGACCCCAACCTGCCCCGCAACACCTGGCCGAGAGGACGGTGACGGCCGTCTACCCTGGCAAGGACGGCGAGGTACGAGTCGTGGACGTCACCACCAGCAACGGACACGTGCTGCGGCGGCCCACCAAGAAGATCGTCGTGCTGCCAGTGGATTCGCAAGATGCGACGGCGGGAGAATGTGCACGACAATAGGAAAATGGACCTTACGTAATTGTTGTGTTGTGTAAATAGTTTTAAAGTAGATCACATTCCATTATGTAAGTGTTAATAGCTTTTTAAGTATGTAAATATTTTCCATTGTGCGTAATCCTTTTGTTATCTTAATTGCCTTTAAATTACGTTTCTATTATGTTATGTCATTGTACTTACGGTTCTATTATGTTTTTATTGTGTCTTACTAGGGTTACATAATAAATAATGAAGATTTATGTCTTTTAATTAGCGGGTTGGCCTAAGAGAGTCAGGAAATAAAGACTAAAGGGTAATTAGGTCAATCCGCGAGATAAGCTTGCATACCGTTAGGCGGCGCAGCCGCTACGCGACTGGCGCAATCTCCCCCCGCGCACGGGTTTATATTTATAGTACTGAAGCGGGGGGCGAGGTAAAGGGTTAGATTGCGTCGATTTTAAGGGTTTAAAGGTAAAGGCAAGCTTATCTCCCTATAGGAAAACGATTTGTAATGTTATCTGACATATTTCTGTAACAATAAAATGTTAAAATGTATAAATAAACACGCCAACAGCGAGGGCAAGGAAGGGGAGAGGGGAGCCACCCCGCAAAGTATTCCAATTAGAATATAAGAGGGGCGCGAATCGGCGTCCAGACAGACACAAGCGATCGGTCCTCCCGAGAAGGACAAAAGGATAGGAGGAAGAAGGCTCCCGAACCTGAGGTGTGCATCTGGATTGAGGGCCCATTTTTTTAAAGTTTACAAAACGATTTGAGATTTATAGGGGATTTAATAAAGAATAGTAAAAACATGAAGCACAGGGTCACGAATTTCTAAAACATAAATTGGAACTGTGGTGATTAAATAGCTTGGGCTCTCAATCCAGATGCTCGGCTAAAATGGCATATTTCAAATCTCAAAAAGTACAACCTCTGGGTTTATAATTTTCATTTCAGCATTTAGTTAAGAATTTCTAAAATATGTATATAAATTCTTAAATTTGTATAATATGATTTACATATTAATATTACGATTTATCTTGGGCCCTCAATCCAGACATATCTGGATTGAGGGCCCAATATTTGACTTGCAAAACATTAATTTATATAAAGAAATACATAAATATGACTTCAATATGTTATATTTAGACACCTATGTGAATTCCTAAAAGATAAATAATGACACAAAAGTTAATTGTTTAAAAGTAAATCACGATCGAAAATAATCGAAATTTACCAAAACGTCTGAACTGAGAGCCCAATATTTTCGGCTTTATCGACTAGGCTCACCCTCATAGATCACCAGTAATTAGAATACGTTCTTTTAGAAAATTTAAACTAAAAGATTATAAATAATCCGTTCTTCTAAATTGCATACTTTAAGAGAAAATCGGTTTTCAATTTTTTATATGAGAAAAAATTGTAGGGTGGATATGATTTTGTTACTTTTTCGGACAGAAAGTCTTACCCTTGCAGATAATAGCATTATTTATTTTCATAAATTAAACACGGTTGGTAACATAAAAAAACTATACACTCCACTGAAAGGGACAGTAAAAATACACATATAATACAAGCTTAAGAAAAATCTCGTTCAGAGAAGCAAGTAAAAGATATTGTTATTTTCAGTTTTGACTACACCCCAGATATTTAATGGCTTGGGTTTTTTTATGCTTATAACTTTTTAAAATATAACTTACTTTTATTTTAGACTAGCGACCCGCCCCGGCTCCGCACGGGAAAATGGTTATTGTGGGTTATTCTTAAGTATATTATGCATGTATTATACATATTAAGCTTCCTCTTGAATCATTCTATCTATTAAAAAAACCGCATCAAAATCCGTTGCGTAGTTTTAAAGATTTAAGCATACATAGGGACATAGGGACGGAGAAAGCGACTTTGTTTTATACTATGTAGTGATAATTACTTTATTTACATTTTACTTGTCTGACGAGTTAGGGTTAGGGACGATGACAAATCCACGAAACTGACCAATTAGAATCCGATTCACAGATAAGTACTTAATTAAATCAAAGATCATTAAAATCCGTGCAGCCGTTCCCGAGTTACAAAATATTGTAAATAACACGACTTTGTTTTATATGTACCTACAGATCACCTACAATTTTATCAAGATTGACTGTAATGGCCTTTTTTCTTTACATCGGGTGCGTAGGAAAAACAGATGACTTGAAATGATATTCGTTAAATGAAAATAGGCAATATTAATGTGATCTAGGTACCTACTTACTTACGTTGACAACAAATCGCTGCACATAAATCACAATTGCTTATGACAGATCGAGCAACAAATATTTACTTAGTCGTTTAAAAAATACTGAGAGTACATACTTCAGTGGCTGCCCATCCGCCACCGAAGGAACTGTCACATACTTTTTCTTCTATATTCTGTTCTCTTCAACCCCAATTCTCCTTCTTATCTCAAAGATATTTTCGTTTTTCGCTTAGTGCCGTAATCTTCGTTCGTGTAAAAGACTGTTACTTAACATGCCCCTTCATTCTACAAAATTTTACTCCATGCAACTCATGTTTATGGAATGATCTTCCTGAGTCAGCCAGGCGAGCCCTTTCACCCGAGTTCTTTAAAATGCGCGTTATAGCGCACTATTCATAGCTATTTGTGTAAAGTATTATTATTTTTTAAGTATTTTATTTAATGTTGGTTAAGTTGAATTTTAGTTTATTTCAAAACCTACTCTGTATAAAACACCAAACCAACCCGCATAACGTTTACCTACGCTATTTTCATACCCAAAAGTTTCCTGGTAGAAATTGCTACCTCAGCAATAAGGCC
>OX419584.1:13482953-13567953 GCA_948473455.1 Teleiodes luculella
GTAATTTTATATAGTTTTGTAGATAAGGGGAATAATGGTATTTTTTGCTTATTTTTCTCAGACAACTTAGTTTCGGAGCTCAATCCGAAAGATGCAAACCAACAGCGCCATCTGTCAGTAAATAACAACAAACAACTGTAGATTCATTTTTTAGGTTTTTATTCCCTTATGGGAAAGGCAGTGTTTAAAGCCCATACAGCCTAGTCTTTTGTTAGTTTCATATCTCATCACGGTCAGAGGATCATTGAAATGCAAGGGTCGGTCCTTACAATTACCATGAAAAACAAACTTTAAAAAGGACGAAGCAATGAACCCGCCGCCGTTTCTTCTCGATTTCCGCGTAAAAAAGACAACTGTAGGTTCATCTGTATGAGTGACTCGCGAGGTATAGAGCTCACGGAGCTACTAGCACAAAATAAAAAGATTCCAAAAAGTCCATCGTCCTTGATATTAACTCTTGAAAAACGTGTATCGTCATTTTTTGTGTTGTGTTTAAAAGGCCAAATACACTACAACTGTACTAAGAACACTTATCCATTTTTTTAGCACATCAAACATCAATACTTTGTTAATAATCGCGAGAGCGACGACTGCACGTGGTCCGAGCTTGTATAGAGCGTGGTCCGAGCGGCCTGTAAACGCAATGATCAATGTGTGCGTAAAAATATGGCGCTTAGTTCCGAGTGGGCCATCTGTGTAGGCGCGCCGCGCGCCGCCGCTATACGTAATTTATGCCACTAGCACAGAATACCAAATAGTAGTCCCTACAGAAGCTGCACTAGGCAACATAATTCATATAAATTGCAATCTCAGATAGCACGGCGCTAGGCGAAAAGAAATAGTTGCTGCATCTCTCTCTCTCGCGTATTGCGCCACTCTACGTCACACGTTTAGACAATGGGGAATTGGTCCTGGGTCGGCCCGAGACCGCTCGGCCGGGCGGTAGGTAGTTATAGCGCGCAAGTACATGGAGTGACGGAGGCCTGCCACTAGTGAGTGAATGTTTGTCAGTGCGGGTGACCTTGTCAGTGGCGGGTGCGGGCGCGGGGTGGGGGGCAGGTCCGCCCTCGCGGCGCGCGCGCGCACCCGTGTGAGCATCTTCTCCCTGCGCCGACGCAGCTTCTCCTTGGTCTGCCGGTACCGCTTCACCTCCATACGGCCCGCCAACTTGTCTTCTTCCGTGCGGGGCTGAACAAACACACATATTATTATAAAGAGCATGGTCCAAGTAAACAAGGTCTAACTATTAGACCACGTGACTGACACAAGCCTAAAGCCAACTAATGATTACGATGAAATACATACATACATACAAAAACACATCTACCAAACAAGTATATAAAATTTGGAAGCTTCAATATTAAAGAATAAATATACATAGAGCACGCGCATCGCTCCGCTGCCTTTATGTCAAGCGTAAGCAAATTTTGTCAGATTTTGTATGGGCGGTGAAATCAATAACATTTTTCTTTTTGTTCCTCGAGTCATGTTTGCAACATATCACTGCACATTTCAAAATGTTCTCCTATTAAATTTCTTATTTTCACCGGGAAAGATAATCAGCTCCGATAACCATTTGATACAAAACGAACGCGCTGAAAATAGTCGGACTGTTCATATCCGTGCTTACGGTTCATACTCGATTAGGCGTACTCTATCCCTCCCAGAATTTTTTCTATTTATACTCTAAGCTTCAATATTTGGTAGCTTTAACAACATCACATACATGCGTATAGAATAGAATTGAGAACTTTTAATAGTCATTGATGAAAATAAAAGTGTAGAGTACACGTACGCTGATGGGTCTCTCGGTGACGAGGCCGGGCCTGCGCTTGCGCACGCGGGCCAGCAGCGCGTGCTCGGGGATCAGCCCGTTGTTGGCCTTCGACATCACTGCAACACAACACCACACATTAGGGAATATGCACGTATCACTACATAGTATAAAACAAAGTCGTATTCTCTGTCCCTATATTCCTATGTATGCTTAAATCTTTAAAACTACGCAACGGATTTTGATGCGGTTTCTTTCAATAGTCACGTTTTGTTTCACCACCAATGGAATTCGTTTTGCAAATATGCGAGGGAACTTTAAAATGTTACTACTAAATTTTAAAAATAATTAATTGTAACAATAAAGAAAAAGATTACAAAAAAGTCAGGCTTTAAACTAAACAAAATAGTGCGTTACCTTCATAGATCCCGTTGACGCCCTCGACCAGTTTCCCCTTGGCGGGCATCCGCACCAGGTCGTCCACTGCGCGATTGTCTTCCTCCTCCTCCGATGAACTCTCATCTGTGGGTTAACACTTTCATTTATATCTAAACTAGCGACACTAACTAGCGAAAATGGTGATTGTGGGTTATCCCTAAGTATATTATGCATGTATTATACAAATAAACTTTCCTCTTGAATCACTCTATCTATTAAAAGTTGGTCAAATCCATTAATTAAGCATGTCCTTTCGGCATTCTTTTTCGGTACTTACGTTGTATATACACATTGTGGGCACTTTAAATAAGGTGGGGATTTACCAATCCTAGGCGGGGGCGGTGTCCACTGCCGCTGTCGTAGCTTCAGGTTAAGGTAAACCATGCAATGCAACAATTTATATATGGTGGGCACTTTATGAAAGGTGGGCATATACCAGGCTTAGTTCGTAGCTTTCCTTTTAGTCAAACCATACAAAATCATCATTTATATCGTGTGGGCACTTTAAGGTAGCATTCGGATCCAGGCAGCTGCGACCCGGCAGTGGCGACTAGCTGCCGTGACTCATTGTCTCTGCTGTGCGGCGCTGCGAGAAGCCTTCGGGTAGCAGCGTCCGCGACCCGGGCAGCGACTGCTTTTAGCTATTAACTCAACTAAAAACTCGTCGTTTTCATCGGTAAACGTCGCCATTTTGCACCCTGCGCGAACGAGCAGCGCGACCGTACTGCCTCCGCAGCGGCTCGGCGGCGCGGCCAAGGTCGCGCGCAGGCCACGCCCCCCGGCTGCGCTGCTCGGTCGCTTGCGTCGGTAATTATCACATACAATTCCCTACGAAGCGGTGCGGCGCGACCACGGTCGCGGCTGCAGGGCCGCAGCTGCCAGGTCGTGACTGCCCAGATCCGAATGCTACCTTTATGTAAAGTGGGCATTTACCAGGCTCGAGCGGGGGCGGCGTGGGTGGAGTCCACTGTGGCTGTCGTAGTTTCACGTGGTAGTAATAGGTTCTGCCGCGAGCGTCCACCGCGCTGCGCCAAAGGGCCGGCAGCACCACTTCCGAGGGGGGCGGCGGGGGGAGCTGAGGAAAAAAACTAATGTTTATGACCGGCATTTGATCTTTGGGGGAGGTCTTTGTATAGCAGTGGACGACTTTCGGCTGAATGATGATTAAAAAAAGTTGTAGTGAATGTAATAAAGTTATTAAAAGAAATAAAAGAAAGGAAGGAAAGAGTAAATAATAAGTGAAAAAGTTAGTCATGTTAAGTTACGAGTACCTATATCATAACTTTTTAAAACTAAACTTATTCACTAATATCGGAAGGCCCGCGTTGCTTTAAGACTAATATAATGCAAAAATGTGGATAAAAATGTTTGATCAATAATTCCAATACCAGGGTTTGTGAGGTAGGGTAACCTCAAAAGCCACACGATTAGCAAGCATTGTTTGTTCTGTTGGGATGGTCTTCTAAGGCTAGAACTACGGGAAACATCATCGTCGTTTCAGCCGAAAGACTTTCAGGGAAACATATTCGTCTCTATTTTCTATATTTTACACTCGATTAGATTCAATAAAAACCTCACCGGTGGAGCCTGTTGATTCATCGGATGCATCTGCGGCGGCATCGCCGGCATCTGTGGCATACCCGGCATCTGCTGCATGGGCGGCATCTGCGGCATCTGCGGCATCTGCTGTTGCGGCGGGAAGGGCCCCGGCATCTGCTGCCCGAACATAAACCCGCCCATGCTGTAACCGCTCATTCCCATTACGTTCATGCTGCAACAAAATCAATCATTCATAATAGGTTCTCAAGAAAAATCTTTTTCAAAGTTCCGTGCCCCAAAAAGCAATAACAGAGCCCTTAATAGTCCGTTCGTTAGACACAGTCATAGCCAATTTCCTCCGAAACTATTGATATATATATACTCGCCTAACAACAATGTCGCCTTGAATTTTTTATATAGAAATAGAAACATTTATTTGCAGGACATCACAACTCAGAAAATAGTCCGGTTCATTTTAGACCAAAAGTGCTCTAGAACTTGAGTTTCATCTGTCACTCCTGTAAATGGCAACGACTCCTACCGTTGGATTCGTCTTGATGTCCTGAACGTGAAACTGTCGGTCGTCAAGTGCTAAAGTGGTGGAGGGATGAGGGGGGGGTAATCAAAGATCGCTGGATTTTACGTTGTAATTTGAAAACTAGTGGACCGATTTCTTTATTATTAGTATTATTTGAACGGGTATAACATTATCTACAACACGTTCATATACATCGAATACGTCAATGCAGTGGTTACCGCGTAATAATACGAAACATAATAAAAAATAATTGTGTTTAAATAATATCACAGATTACGCTAAATCTATAAAGTTTTTGTGATAAAAATGTTGCTTACTTTAATTCTACAACAAATTACCTAATCAATAAGGTAACAATAATTACTATAGGATTTATGGTGCCTGAGCTAGAGTTAATTAACTAAACGTAGTCGCAGGTCAATATACTACGAGTACGCAATAAAAAATTGTTTTCCGCGTTAATTGTTACAAATTAAACTGTACTAACATGTAATTGTATATACTGAATTGTCTAAAATAAACATAATTATTGTTTTATTTATTTTTTATTTTTTTTTCGACCTAAATTTCTTTTATTTTTATATCATGGGTAGATATTACCAATATAATATCCCCTGGCATAGTTTTTATCCTGTCAGGAACTTTAGGCCAGGGGCTACAGGCAAATTAAAAACTACTATAGTGAAAACTAAAAAAATGTTTTCTGCGTTATTTCGACGTAAATTTCTTTTATTTTTTTATCATGGTTAGATATTACCAATATCTATCCCCTGACATAGTTTTTATTCTGTCAGGTACCTCGGGTCAGGTGCTACAAGCAAAGTCAAAACTACTATAGTGAAAAGCTAAAAGATTGTTTTCCGCGTTATTTCGACGTAAATTTATTTTATTTCTTTATCATAGGTAGGTGTTACAGATATCTATCTTCTGATGTAGGTTTTATCCCGTCAGGTACATTGAGTCAGGTGCTACAGGCAAAGTTAAAACAACTATAGTGAAAACTAAAACATTGTTTTCCGTGTCATTTCGACTTAAATTTCATTTAATTTTTTATCATGGAAAGGGATTACTAAAATCTATCACCTGACATAAGTTTAATCTCGTCAGGTACCTTGGGTCAGATGCTACAGGGAAAGTCAAAAATACTATAGTGAAAACCTAAAAACATGTTTCTCGGGTTATTTCGACGTAGATTTCTTTTATTTTTTTATCATGGGTAGGTATTACTAATATCTACCCCTGACAAAAGTTTTATCTTGTCACGTACCTTGGGTCAGATGCTACAGGCAAATTTAAAACTACTAATAGTGAAAAACAAAAAAAAAATATTCTCTTTATTTCGACGTAAAGTCTTTTTTCAAGGTATTATTTGAAAAATGTAAGCTTGAAATATATAATTAAAGTAATATGGTGATTACTTACCCATCTCTTCTCATTCATTTACTTATATTTGCGTACTCGTAGTATAGTGATCCTACGACTACGTTTCGTAAATTTGCTCAGGCACCATAAATCATATAGTAATTATTGTTACCTTTTTGATTAGGTAATTTGTTTTAGAATTAAAGTAGTAAACATTGTTTCCACGAAAACGTTATAGATTTAGCGTAATCTGTGATATTATTTATACACAATTTCTTTTTTCAATGTTTCGTATTATTGCGCGGTAACCGCTGAATTGGCGTATTCGATGTATAAGAATGTCTTTTAGGTAATATTATACACTTTCAAATAATACCAGTAACAAAGAAATCGGTCCACTAGTTTTCAAATTACAGCGTAAAAACAAAAGTACAAATTCGCCAACTTTGATTACCCCTCCCCTCCTCCCTCCACCACTTTAGAACTTGACGACCGACAGTTCCACGTACAGGACACCAAGACGAATCCAACGGTATGAGTCGTTGCCATTTACAGGAATGACAGATAGAATTTTTTCATTCAGTACTGGAGCGAACCGGACTAAAACAATAAATAAGACAAAAATAAAAATAACTACAAATCTAAAAAAAATAAATAACGAAATAGGTATTACTATGTTCAAACATCCACCTGTATTGGACACCCACACAAAAAGGGCCCCACTCTGCGAAAGCCACAGCCCGGCTGGGCTACGGCGCTGGTCTTCCGTGGGTCCTATTTATTTCCTCATTTCCCTTCCTGTTTTTAATACCCTAATAAGCTCAAAAGACCGAGCAATCTTAGGCCTTCAAGCAACACAAAAGAGGGACGTTGTATCAAAAAGATACAAACCAGCTTCAGGTACCTTTATTCGCCTAATTTCATTCGAAACACTGATAAAGGTTTGTAAGAGTTATTACCATAAACGCCTTGATTTATATTTTATCAAGTTCGATACAATAAATATTTCCGTTATTGCTACATTACTTACTTGGCCTGTTGCATACAGATGGGTCTTGGCCCGGGGAACGGTTGGAAGAAACCCTGTTGGAACTCCGGGGGCACCTCAGGCGGCATCATGCCCCCAACGAGGTTCGGGGGCAGACCCATGCCCCCACCCATCATCATGCCTGGGGGCATCATTCCGCCGGGGAACATCTGGGGGATAAATAGGGGATAAATATTAAACACTTTGTGAGAATTACTTTAGATGTTTTTATGCAAACATTGAATGCATTTTTTGGCGGTCAAATGAAGATTTTATTTCGGAAGTTCTCGGTCACTATTCTTGCAGCAGAGTCAAACGTCACAGGGGAAATGAGTGACAGGGACGACGCTCTACAAATTAGAATGACCGATAAGGATCGAATGAACCTATGGGCTTGTTACAAACTTCAGAAAACCGCCAAAAAATAAATGTGCATCAAAGCACATACATTTAAAAGCAACATTGTTAATACTATATTCATGCAACGTTTTTCTTCAATTCTAATCCTATGACACAAAAAATGTACCTATATTTTTCCGATTTCAACCAACGAAACATTTTTGTGAATCACGGCGGCGTTTTAGACGGATTGCAGGAGTCATGCTTAGGTTAAGCAGGTGAAGTTTTGTCAAGAAACAAAGAATTGAAAAATAAGATACATTTAGTTATACAACAATGGCTTGCCTTAGCTTTGGAAAGATTATTTCGTTATGACGTCATATCTTTAAAACTCAAAAAATCTACTAAAATTAACTTGTAGTAGGAAGCATATAACCGTGTTATAAGGGTGCTTCTACACTGTGCAAGTAACTTGCGCATGATGAATCAAATTGAACTTCGTTTGGACACGCGAAGTACATACTCTGGCCGCATCTAGTCAAATCTATACCTGTGTAACCTACACTTAATTATTAAAGGAACGCCATGACATATTTTACAATTTTAGTGCTTTCAAACAAAGTCATTTGACTCAACATGCGCAAGTTACTTGCACCGTATAGACGCACCCTTACAATATAAAGCGCCAGGTATTCAAGTCTGTGGAACAATTCTGCTTATTCAAAATTTTACACTGAAAATCTGGCTATCCTGCTTGCACATGCGGTAATGTATTATCTTTCTCTTTGTCTATCGCTGATGATGCAGCGATGTTCCAGCGTCTCATTATCTTGGATGAACGAAACGGTCTACTGAATATTTTAAAATTGTAAAAAATTATAAATATTGGAAATAAGCACAAGAAAACAAACATAGAGAAAAGATTCAAGTTCTTCGTATTTCTGGACTATATCATTAAACATTTACCTTCTTCTAGTCCAGATAATTTTGAGTGGCAGAACAAGAAAACAATTAATTCACAAACATGTTTTACAGACATCATTTATTGGCGTAGGGACGGATTTATTTCTGCCAAAAATTTAATTTGTTGAAAACTATTATATGCTAACTAGTCAGTGTGTCTAGTGGTTTGTCCGATGGATTCCGTAGACCAATCCGGAAGTCTTTAAATGGACTTCGGACTCGGGTTGACCAGAGCAAGGATTTTTTTTTCAGGTCTTTTAGAAATTCCAAGCCCTTTAACATGCCCGTCCGCGTGACAGAAATAATTTTGTCGAGCGTATTCTCTTATCCTATTGGAGGATATTTGAATATGGCGGGTTTCTAGCAACTTTTTTGATAGTTAAGTGTGCAACAAACTTTTGTCAATTTTTAGTTAGTGAAAATCATATAGGTACACAGGTTACACTTAGAGTATGAATAGAAAAAATTCTGGGAGGGATAGAGTACGCCTAATCGAGTATGAACCGTAAGCACGGATATGAACAGTCCGAATATCTTCAGCGCGTTCGTTTAGAATCAAATGGTTATCGGAGCTGATTACTTTTCCCGGTGAAAATAAGAAATTTAATAGGAGAACATTTTGAAATGTGCAGCGATAAGTTGCAAACATGACTCGAGGAACAAATCCAAAAAGAATTTTTTTATTGATTTCACCGCCCATACAAAATCTGCCAAAATTTGCTTACGCTTGACATAAAGGCAGCGGAGCGATGCGCGTGCTCTATGTATATTTATTCTCTAAGGGTATTACATTTTGATTCCAGTGCACTATGTTACCGCCATGAAAATGCGACCGTAATGGGAGAGAATAAGGTTGTAATTACACATAATAAGTGATTGACGCGATAAGGAGCGTGCCCAGTGGCCAGTATACGTTGATCTGTGTGTGTTACGCGTGCCCAGTGGCCAGTATACGTTGATCTGTGTGTGTTACGCGTGCCCAGTGGCCAGTATACGGTGAGCTGTGTGTGTTACGCGTGTCCAGTGGCCAGTATACGTTGATCTGTGTGTGTTACGCGTGTCCAGTGGCCAGTATACGTTGATCTGTGTGTGTTACGCGTGTCCAGTGGCCAGTATACGGTGAGCTGTGTGTGTTACGCGTGCCCAGTGGCCAGTATACGGTGAGCTGTGTGTTACGCGTGCCCAGTGGCCAGTATACGTTGATCTGTGTGTGTTACGCGTGCCCAGTGGCCAGTATACGGTGAGCTGTGTGTGTTACGCGTGTCCAGTGGCCAGTATACGTTGATCTGTGTGTGTTACGCGTGTCCAGTGGCCAGTATACGGTGAGCTGTGTGTGTTACGCGTGCCCAGTGGCCAGTATACGTTGATCTGTGTGTGTTACGCGTGCCCAGTGGCCAGTATACGTTGATCTGTGTGTGTTACGCGTGCCCAGTGGCCAGTATACGGTGAGCTGTGTGTGTTACGCGTGTCCAGTGGCCAGTATACGTTGATCTGTGTGTGTTACCTGCGCGTACTGGTCGCTGGGCCAGTAGTAGTGGTCGCGCTGGCGGCGGCTCTCCTCGGCGGCGGCGGCTGCCTCGGCGAAGGCGCGGCGCCGCTCCTCCTTACTCATCGGCGGGACGGCTGCCAGCACGCGGTCACTCAGCCTGCAGTGGACACAAAACGGATGTTGACCGTATTCAAAATTAATTATATTACACTATGTAGGAAATAAAACATCTGAAATTATAGCTACGTCACAAGCTTGTATTGTCGTTTTTTATTTTGATTTATAATAACAAATCATAAAATCGCCAAAAATCGCCCCTAAATAAGTTATAAAGCCTGACCTTTCTTTGACCTTTCTGACCTTTCTGACCAAAGAAATAAAAAACCTCGCCATATTGCGGAATTTCAATGGAACTAGTTTTATAATGGAAATTGTTGCCATAAACACAAAAATGTTCATGTGGCGCCCCCACAGCAGGTTTTTTTATTTCTCCGACCGTTTAACCACAGAAGAAAATAATAGTACTAACCCGTACAAAAAGGACACTCACCGCCCTGCGCTAATATGAGTTGCCCCCCTGATACCCACGCCCCGCACCCCGCAGGCGCCGCGGGACTCTAACTGGGATGTTCTGGGGTGTTTTACATAGCGCGTCAGTGTTTGATATTCTATTCAGTTGTTATTCAAAAAGGAGTAATTTGTCAACACGCGTTTTCTGAGTGTCCGACCTGTACTTTCACTGTATTCGAAATAAATTATATTACACTATGTAGGAAATAAAACATCAGAAATTACTCTAGTATAACTTATGTAGTACGGGCGAATATTTTCAAATTTTGATTTGTTATTGTAAATCAAAATAAAAATCGTACAAAATTGATAAAATGCGCTCTTTTAACTAGCGAGTCTACATCAATAGTGATAAATAGATAAAAAGTTTGTTAAATTTTGCGACAGACGCGTAGTTTAATAGAACTACTAATCGTACCTAATACTCCTCCTGGCAGTATCGGGGCTGCCCCTCCGTTTCCTGCGATCCCTCTCGTCTCTCTCCCTGTCCCTCTCCCTCTCCCTGTCGCGCTCCCTGTCCCGGTAGCGGTCCCTGTCTCTATCTCTGTCCCGCTCTTCCCTGCGCTCGTCGCGCCTATCCCTCTCTCTGTCGCGCGCGCCGCTGCTGTCGGCGGCTCTTCTTTCTACGTTCGCTTGACGCTCGTGCTCTTTCATTTGTTGTATGCGCTCTTTCTTCGGGATTTTGAACACCTCCTGTGTAACATAAAGGATTTAGACTAAGATATTCAGATAGGAATTTCACATCCTACTAATATTATAAAATCGAAAGTTTCTAATAATGAAAGTATGTTTTGTTACTCTTTCACGCAAAAACTACTGAATGGATTTTAATGAAACTTTACAATAATATAGCTTATATACAAAGAAGAAAATAACTCATTCCCACGAGAAAATGTTAGCGCGGGCGGAGCCGTGGGGAGAAAAGATAGTAAACAATTATTTTGTCTGCTTTAGCTGCTTAAAGGTTCTTACATCAAAAAATGTTAAACTTACACCAATACCGCTCAAAATACGGAGCTATCAAAACAGAGCTAAAATTAATGGATGCTTATTTCCCTTTAATTTACAGATTCACTGAGCCAGACGTCAAAGTGAATGAATTTGGTTTGGTACAATACTGTAGAACTGCTGTAGGACGAATGTGAGATGATAACAATGAAGTCCATCTCATACGGGGCTGATCACGGAATATATAACACTAGAGGAAGTGGCACATGAGCGCGGCCGGTTCGGGTGTGCCTAAGGTTTGCGGAGCTCTTTATAAATTCAGCGTCATTCTGCGCAACGCGCGTAGTGATCGGTCGTGTCACCAGCTGACCTCAAGCTAGGCGTCTTTATTATGAGCGTCAGACAGCTGATAATATATATACGCATGTAGTGATCGCTCGACGACACGACGATCAAATGACGCTGAATGCTTACGGAGCTCAGCATACTTTATAGTGGGAGGCATAGCATACTTTATAGGGCACACCCGCCCCGCCCACATGCCACTTCCTCTAGTGTTATAATTATATTCCGTGGGGCTAATCATGTACGAACCTCTTTGAGAATATAAGGACGGTAACGCTCAGGTAACACAATTGTGATTTAAGTTCACGACTGTTCCTTTTAACATTTTACCCGCCAAGCATATTTTCTAAGAACTTGCTCCCACCGCCAGCCATAGGAAACAAAATCTATATCAATCAGTCAAAACATAGGTCTTATTTATGAGACGCCGGCGTTGTGAGCTCGATTTAGTAAGTCTTTTAATTCAGACCATGGCGGTTAAAAGGTTAAAGTAGCTTCGTCTGAAATAAACTATAGCTCACCTTCAAGCTGGACCATCGCTCCAGGAGTTGGTTGGAGAGGTCTTTGACCTTCTCCATGATGGCGGCGTTATTCTTCTCCACGCTGGCCGCGGCGTCCTGCGCGGGCCTGTTAGGCAGCTCTGCGGCCAAACCTGCAGGAATACACATCGTTATTAGGGAAGCTTCTTATCAACACACAATAATCGGAACATAATGTAATCGCTTCTTCTTCTTTAGGGCAAGCTCACGAATCGCGGCGATACGGTTACGAGGTTTCAAGCTGATATTTTACTTTTTTATGTGAAATTTAATGCGCGTGGCGACTGTGGCGAGCCGATAGTGGCGAGCGGGCGTCGGTCGCCGCATTGCAATACCATCTAACAGATATGTACTTGTGAAACTACTTGAAGAAATTACAAACTACTTAACTTTACTTTCGATGTTACACATTAGCTAGGCGTCCCGTTACGGCTCATCATTTTTATTTATCTATTATATCTTCTCTTTCCCCACAGTGCCCAGTTAACAGTGGGCCTCTTAAATTATAAGAGTTTATTCATTAATGTGAGACTAGGGCCAGCCTTGGTTTCAACAAAATTAGTAACCTCATAAAATTTTACGTCCAAAAGTGATTTGTGTAAACTTCTTTCGAATAAAACATTTTAATTTCGTTTTTTGATTGATATAATAATATGACGTATGCTAGGGCGCGCCAAAGATCTGATGAGGGTCGCGGGAAGCCGCTGGATGCGGGCAGCCCAGGACCGATCGTTGTGGAGATCCTTGGGGGAAGCCTTTGTCCAGCAGTGGACGTCTACAGGCTGAGATGATGATGATGATGATGATGATGATGTGTGCTAGGGTGGTATGTGGCACGTACCGGTGGCCTCGTCGATGAAGGCGGCGGGCGGCACGGGCGTGGGCGCCAGCCAGCGCTCCACGGTGCTGATGAAGCGGCTCTCCTGCACCAGGGTCTTGTTGGGCACCGGCAGCCGGTCTACCGTCTGCAGCATCTCCAATCTGGAAACCAATAGGGGTTCAGACAAAGCGCGAGTTACATCACAATTAATACAAATACAAATATTCTTTATTGGCACCAAGAAATACAGACGGATAACACAAACAAAGTAAACAATAGGTTTCAACAGGCGGCGTTATTGCTATATAACCTAAATAATTAGGACTAGAAAAAAAGATATAGGGGTCGGCAGGAATAGATCTTTATTTAGAGATAAACTCACCTGCTTACTTGTGTTTTTGTACTATAAAGAATGTATATAGTGCAAAGAATCGCTAAACTAAGTATTAGAGCCCGTCCCCAGTAAGATGGGGACGGGCTCTTACTCTATAGAGCCACTAAGTATATAAGGTTTCGATAATCCAGGAACAGTCTTCTACAACAGAAGTCTCTTAGGAGTGTGGTAATGCGGTCTGGCAACATTGTAACCAATGAATGAATACGGCTGAAAGGACATGGATCCAGGCCAAAAAAATCTTAAAAAAAAAGACAAATGGTCCAGTGAGAGGGCATCGTAACACGGAACCAGCAGACTAAGTCCAGGATGATCTAGAATCTCTTACAATACAAACCACGTTCCTTAGTAGATTGTGCCTGCCTTTGAAGCAAAATCTCGTGGGTTTTTGGCAAACTTTTTTTTGTACGATGTTCACTTTCGTCGCAACCATATAGAGCAAGAGCCCGCGAACGCCAGACATACGTTATTTTATAAAGGCTGAAAATTCTTGTATATGTGCCTCTAGTACAGGTAAGAACGATCCCCACCCATGTTACCTGGGTAGTGGTTCCTTTCGCAGGTAGCAGGTAATAAAGGTATATAAAATTGTATCTTAAATTCGTTAATTTATAAAACTCAATTTTTTGATATTTCATTCGTAGTAATATTAATATTCGCGTTATGCATTGCCAGACACCTACTATGGTTCCAACCCCCTGCCAGACACCCCTAAATTATAATAATTATTTGTAATTCTACTTACGTTAGATTGTAAAATCTGAATTTTATATATGTTATTTGAGGCACTATAAAATGATGTTTTCTCAGTAGCCAGACAGTTTCGAGGGTTCTATCATCCTGCCAGACGCATTGGAAGGGGCAAAAGTTGTGAGAGCGCGGAGTATGTGTAGTAACTGGAGTGAGTGAAACAGAGCGTTCGGTTTATTGCGATCGTTTACTGCGTATCAGATGTCGTTTATTCCAAATTATCTCGTGCTCTTCTTTATTTAATTTATCAAGAAATTTTATTAAATAAAATAACTACAGTCTGAGTATAAATTTTTTAAAACAATACATATAAATAATTTTATACTAAATTATCAATCATGTGAAAAAACTAATAACTTGATTCATGTTATTTGGAAGTTTTCCAAAGTTTATTTTATTTAATTATAATTGAAAAATAATCTTTTAATAATTTAAGAACAATTTTTATTCAATAATTTTCTTCATAATCACCGTTGTCGTCAATATATATATATATATATATATACCATGCCGGGAAACTTCTCACAGAATTGGATGACCTTTACTAATTAGATACCAAGTCATGTCATACATATAATAACAGAATGTTAGAATTCACTTTTTGTTTGCACTCTGGTGCGCGCACAGCCAGTGTCTCAGCAATTTCGAATAAAAAAAAAAATGAAGTATCAAATTCATTAAAGTCCTAGTATAGATGTTGCCATGCAAACGATAGCGCCCCCCTTTTTTGTCAACTCTTTATGGTCAAGCTATACTCCGCGCTCTCACAACTTTTGCCCCTTCCAATGCGTCTGGCAGGATGATAGAACCCTCGAAACTGTCTGGCTACTGAGAAAACATCATTTTATAGTGCCTCAAATAACATATATAAAATTCAGATTTTACAATCTAACGTAAGTAGAATTACAAATAATTATTATAATTTAGGGGTGTCTGGCAGGGGGTTGGAACCATAGTAGGTGTCTGGCAATGCATAACGCGAATATTAATATTACTACGAATGAAATATCAAAAAATTGAGTTTTATAAATTAACGAATTTAAGATACAATTTTATATACCTTTATTACCTGCTACCTGCCAAAGTAACCACTACCCAGGTAACATGGGTGGGGATCGTTCTTACCTGTACTAGAGGCACATATACAAGAATTTTCAGCTTTTATAAAATAACGTATGTCTGGCGTTCGCGGGCTCTTGGACTAATAGACAATGGCTGCTCTAAACTTTCTCCTACTAAAAGTCTAATAGGGCGTCGTAATACTACGCAACTATCAGTCTAAGTCCTTGAAAAACTGGAAGAAGCAAAAACGCGGTTTGGCAACGTCGCAACTCGCAACCTCACAATCGTCGTCATTCTTCCGCTCCCCCGCAAGTCCGATAAAGCTTGATCCGTCGTATTTTTTCGACTCAAGCATAGGTCAATTAAAAAAATTGTCTTGTAAACTCTTTCATACCTAAAGTCCAGTGGGGCGTCATTACACCACGGGGCTAAGAGTCGGAGGCCCCGGTAGTCGAGGAACAGTCTCCTGCAAGGCAGGTCGGCGTCTCTAAGCAGCCGCAGCAGCGCGGTCTGGCAACGCCGCGTCTTGGCGCGCACGATGGTTCGAGACAGGCGCAGCGTGTGGCTCTGATTCTTGACGCCCGTACGCGATAGCGCTTCTAGGTCTTCCTCGATCTGGGAGGAAATTTAATATTAATAATAATATTTTATTTCAGACAGTCCATATTTGTTAGTATCAATCCCTTATTCTAATGTTAGTATTATGGTACACACAAAATTATATATACAAAGTCATTTGGCAGTATGGAGTTGCATCCATCTCCTAAAAAGTGGACAGTCCCACCGATCAGCAAACACACGCAAATTTAGAAACACTATAGCGTCGGTGGCCAAGTGGGTAGGCCCGTTGACTTCCATTCAGAAGTTCGCGGGTTCAAACGCGGTTTTCGATTTTCAAATTCATATGTGCGTTAATTCGACGCTCTTTCGGTATAGGAAAACATCGTTGCCAGACATTTTGGCGTTACATTATTTTTAATAACTTTCAAGAAAAGAGGTCAATGAACTAGTAACATTGTTTTTTTAATGAGAAATAAATATCTTTAAACCTAACTTTTGTCCGGATTTATATGAAACAGACCATAGTAGTCAAAATCAATTCTTACGTCAGCGTCCTGCACCAATCCCTTGGCTTTGGGCTTGTACTTCCTGTCTCTCTTAGGGCGCCGCACGCGCTCCCTCGGCGGAGCCCCCGATTCTGACGCGGCTACCTCGCTGGACTCGAGGGTCTTTGATGTCGACACGTCTTCATCTTCTTCCTAATTGGGAAAAGTAAATAAATAAGTTAGTCGAAAGTAGGTATTTTACAACAAATTATAGACTTTTACAACAAATCAGTCGAAAGTAGGTATTCAGAATGTATTTAGATTCAATTTTGAGCTTTACAACAAATGGCATGATACTTCTAAGAACACAATCATAATATATGTATTTTGGGTTCGTGTACAGTCTCCTGCAAAGAAAATGGACCTCCCTGTCGTAAGCGGTGTGTAGTCGCCGTTTTCATTGCAATAGACGAAAAAAGCGATAAATCTTGATATATGACACTATGTTTAGTGTGTGCTTGATTAAACAAGTTACCTAGTAGAGTTAAAAAACATATTAAATACAATTATTTCATAAATTAAGGCATGTTTTGTGTATCCTAACTAAGGCGAATAGACTAATAACGAACGGAGAACTTTCTAAAATTGCAATATGGACGTTTTTATAGCAAGTCAATGTGGTCCTTACGAAACCAGCATTCTGCACTCCAAAATAAACAGAAAATAAATACAAACCTCCTCATAATCGTCGTCTGAATCCGGTTCGGCGCCGATCCAGCCGCGGCAGGCATCCGCCCCGCAGTAGCAACGCTGGGCCACTTTTCTGCACCAAATAACATCACTTTATTGTAAACATAAAGTGTAGAATACAACAGTCGACCAAGCAAACTAGTATACCAGCATATTGGTAGAATATCGTTTGCACAAAATACAACAATAAGTTCATTTTATCATGGTTGTTAGCCCGCACGCGTGAAGTCCCCGCATTCGGGCTAACGACATACTTATCGACCAATGAAAATGTGCCTTTATGTCACACTATCGCATTTGACCGCTTCTCGCGCGATACGTAGTAATTCCGCAGGTATTCTCCTATACCTGCCACAATTACTCGTGGCAGTCGAGCCTGTAAATATTCCTCACTTAAAACTTAATACCATCGATATGCAATCGAAAGCAAATAACGAGCACCTCTAACATCATTGTGACGTCACCCATACACAGTGTAAGTGCGAGCGAGATAATAATGTGCGCTGTCGCATTCACATGTTTTATAACCCCGTCTGTCATGACTTTTTGCGCTAGGTATAAGTCTGTGAAACTAGCTACGTCATCAAAATTTTAGATTTCAATCTGACCGTCCTGTTTGCACATGAGGTAATTTGTATATTTTGCTCTTTGTCTACCAGTGATGACGTAGAAGGCCTCCTTATTTACGTGTTAGAATCACGTAAATTAGGAGAAGACCTTATCTAGTTAGACCATGATGGAGACGTAGCAAGCAGCTTTTACTCAATTAAATTACATTTAACCACATTGATTTAAATAACAATGTTTTTTTATTAAATAATTCATGTTTTCATCTTATTGTTTTGTAAATCAAATCTTGATAGAAATGCTTTTATTATTAACAAAAGAAACAGATAAGTAACAATGTAAACTCTCATATTCAATACAGCTGATAAAATCAAGATATAACAATAAGATTATGTAGAATAGCAAATACCTATAAATGCAACAGTTTGAAGAATATGAGTCAGTTTTGTGCGCCGCCTGTCTATATATAGAAAATATATTCAACCTTTATGCGCCTTTAGTCAACGTTATGCAAAAGCTTGTTACAAGTCAAATTTTATTCAACTACATATTTCATAATTTTCAAGGACTTTTTGTAAAGAAAATTTATTTAAGGCTCATATAACCGTTCTGTTCATTCTTATACAACATGACTAAACTTTAGGACCTACTCTTCTGGTGAATAAATACACTGTGAGGAAAGAAAAGAACTTGTATAGGCGATATTGCGATTAATAAGGCACCTATTTCACGGGATACAGAAGACAGAAGACGAAAGGGACGCCGTTATGCGTTAGATTGAGATACAAATACACCGCGCTCACTCTCGGTAGTCAAACTCAGCAGCATAACTGCTGTGTTTGACTACCGTGAAATACCCGCCTAATAATGCGCCTAATAAATAAATATGTGGGGACATCTTATACACGGCCATCTGCCCTCAAACTAGGCAGAGCCTGTGTTAAGTGCTCATCACACGAATGTTTGCCCTGGGCGGGATTCGAACCCGCGACCCTGTGCTCAGTAGGCAGACGTACTACCAACTAGGCTACGGGGCCGTCAAAGTAGAATCCGGCCTATACGAACTGAGAGAGAGGCGGGTTATCGTTAAGGCAAAGCCTAAGGGCGCGAAGGTGTAGGGCTCGTAATCATAAAATAAAGAAAAAAAAATCTTATAATATTGTGTCAGTAAGTAAGCACATACTTACACTATAAAACTATTATTTTTGCGTACAACCTCAATTTGTGACAAAAATTTATATTACGCCTACAAACAAACAATCTTGAAACTTTAAAAGCGAGCGAAAAAGCTGTTTAATTTTACATACATACCATTAAAATTTCATTTTATTTTATAGCAAAGTTGTTTTTGCTGCCGCTCTACGACCGCAATGTATTATTAAACGGGTACAACAAGCGCAAATAAATTTGTAATCATGCAAACTCTTACTTGAGAAGGTCATAGTTTAATTCGTATTATTTAATTAGGGTTTCGTACCATAAAAACAATAAACGGAACTCCTTACAGGATTACTCGGGACTACTGGACCTCCTCCGAAATCACTGGACTGATCAACTTGAATTTTGATAAACATATGTAAATCCGAAACCCAAAGACAGACGTATGACTCTAAATAATGAATTTGAAACATGAAGGCCACTTTGGGTGATAAATTAGGCTTGGAAAAACAAGGTTGCAAACTTTACCGTGTGACATATCAAATGAAAGGGCGTGTTGTAACGATCTCAAATATATTTTCTTTACAATTTCACGATAAATATGTAGTTTTAAAGTTATTTTTAAAAAATACCATTCCCCTTATCTCAGAAATTGCTGGACCGAAACTTTTAAAAAAATACTGGAGATAGATCCTTACCTATAAATTACAGGAACATCTATTTATAAGAATTCTGTGGTATTCAAAGTAACAGGGTATAAAGCAATATATTGCATGGTAAATTTCCTGTTACTTTAAATACCATGGACTTCTTATAATTTTTTGTGACAGGTATCCATATAGGTAAAGAACTATTTTCATTATTTAATGTTACATATCCATCTGGGTCACGGATTTGGATACGTGAACCTTTAAACTCTTGTAAATCCAATTTTTTCGGCTGATCATGAAGAACTTCGTTTGTACGAAACCCTGTCCAGGCGAGTTCAACTCGCAATTGACCAGTTTTTTTGTAATATAGGGGCGCCGATGAGAATTTTGCCTACAACACTCTCAACGTTTAATCCGCCTCTATATAAACCGTATAAAATAACTATGAATAGGTACCAAATAACTGTGTTTTCCTTGGGTGTCAATAAAGCATGTTTGTATTGTATTGTATTGTATGAATACTTACCCGAACCGTTGAAACTGGTAGTCGAAGGTAAGTTCTTCACCAGCCACAATATCCCTCTTGCTGAAGAACCCGATCCTTAGCTCTCCATTGACGGTCCACTTCTGTGTCTCCGCGTTCGGGTCGCAGGAGTGGTTAATGAACCGCGAAATGTTCCCTTTTAGCGTCGCGTCGATGACGGTGTCGCCTTTAAGGGACATGAAGTAGTGATGCAAGTTGTTCTCGTCGGAGTAAGCTTGAGCCCGTTTGTAGAACTGGTCGTAGTCTAGTACTTCGCCTACGTATTCCATTAGGAATTCGCCCCTGGAAACATATTTATAGGGTTTTCTAGTTGTCTTTGACTATAATAATAATGTCTATGCGATGGTTTTTATCAATGTATAAAAATAATATGAATTGGGTGATGAGATGACAGATTAAAATTTGCGATACCTCTTATAAAGAGTATAACCTTTTAACCGCCAAGCAAATTTTCTAAGAACTTGCTCCCACCGCCAGCCATAAAAAGAAAATCTATATCAATCAGTCAAAACATAAGTCTTATTTATGAGACGGCGGCGTTGTGAGCTCGATTTGGTAAGTCTTATATTTCAGACCATGGCGGTTAAAAGGTTAATTGTCAATTTGTCTTACTACTTATTTTCTATGATGAATTTTAGACATATTGTTTTGTTTTTCTCGCTCAAAGAGTGATTCTAATTTCGTATATATTAGGATAGAAATAAATAAACATAGTTTCGATGGATAGTATAAATAGATAAGATAAGTACATATAAAGATAATATGAGTCTGGCATAACTACACCATACAGCTTGCTTGGACAGAATATTAAACAAAATACAAGAGCTCTTTGTAAAGAGTAAATAGTCTGTATGATTGACAAACATCATAAAAATGGGTTCAGCATGTAAGGCATAAAAATATTTATCACTGTAATAAATAGATACAAATATTAAGAATAAAGGATGATGTGTCAAAACGTCCCCCCAAAAAACAAAAACTAATAACATCGACCAACAGATTTGAAATGTATCTCAGTACATGCGTCTTAGCTATGTGATTACTTTTTACAATGGCGACATCTTTCAAAGACGGGGGATATTGCGACAAAAAAATCGTTTTGTCTTAATATTGGTACCCAAAATAACAGATTGTAAGCATTCAATTGGGCACTGGACATTTATAGGCTAATGATAAACAATAATTATCTGTTTAACTGTAAGTACATGGTACTCCTACATAGGTAGACATTTTTTGGTGAACATTTAGTATTTTTTAGAGTGCATTTATATACTTAACATTCTAATAAGCGACTTTGATATTGTTAGTAATTGATAACATGTTTGTAAGTGACGAATTATTGATAAAATAATTATATTTTATTTTCAAATCCCATTGATCATGAAGTTAGAACTGGTTACGAGCCTTTCTAAAGATCCATAAGAACCTATTGACACATACAAAAGAACTGGTGGGGGGGGGGGGACTGATATAAAAATGGTCATCATCCTTTAAAAAGGTTTAGTTAATTGAGCCTTATTTTTCTGTAACATTTTTGTAGTAGAATTCTGATAAATTTAATGCAATATCTGTTGAAATCTAAGCCACAAAATAATAATATTATGTACATTATTGTTTCTTTACAAAAGCTGACACTAATTGAAATAAGGCATCATCACAATCTAATTAGGCATACAGTATTTACAAGGAAATATGTGTTTAACTGGGTTAGATCATATTTCTAAATACTATGTATCACACACATGTAAAACACAGGAAAAATAATAATATGATAAATAATGATAATTATTATTTATTATTATTTTATTTTACAGTTTATTGTACACATAAACATACAAAGGACAATCACATGTAGAGAGCCGACACAACAGGTCTGCTTATTTCTAAAGAAATATCTTACAGCAGACCCAGGGAAGTGAAAGAACATAATATAAACAAGTTGCGGATAAACATGCACAAAAACAGAAATACTAAATAAATACTATACTTTATATACACAATAAATATTACAATACATAATACAAACAAATATATACATACATACATTAATTAATATACCTACCTACTAAAATAAAAATACATACACACACATATCTACAATAATCATAAAATACTACATAAATACAATAAATGGATTACTTCGACAACGAAAGATCTTCATCCTTTATCTTCATCCTTTAGTCAGAACATTTTCAAATTTTTAGTGTCTTATTTGATTATTGAGATTCTTACTTTTCTTGACTTGTACATTGTCTAAATTGGCTAATAAAACATTTAATAACATGAGTGCAGTGTTTTAATTATTATAATACTGTAGAAAGTGCAATTACTATTTAAAATAACGCCAAGCATAAACTAAACAGTACATCAACATTCAAAGATGATGCAGTACACTTTACTATCTGCAGTAATCGATTTTTCGCTTAGCAAAATATGAAACTGTTGAGTGAAAGATTAGTTTTATTATAATACAAATTATATAAGTATCCACAAAGGAAACATCATACACAAAGAAATTGAATCAGATGAGTATCAGCAAAATGAGAATGCAATAAAAATGCATTCATTTTGTATAAATTAATAGTAATATAATACTTACGCAGGAATGTCTGCATCGGCCTCAACACCGCAACCTTTCTTGTCCGCATAGAAAACCTTCAACCGGGAATTCTGTTTCTTCTGAAACCTTCTGTTAGTACAGCGGTCACCCACTGGACATCTTGAATTACTGTAAATAGAACAAAACACATCATTAATATTTATACTAAAATAAAACTGAAGAATCAGTGTGTCTGTACTGTACATTGATTTGTTTTTCAAAACTGATTGTAGGTGATAAAGGGAGTGTTGCTGAACACAAAAATACAAGGTTTGAAAAAATTACCATATCCGTCTGTCTGTCTGTTTGTACACGCTAATCTCTGAAACGACTGGATGGATTTTAATGAAACTTTACAATAATATAGCATATACATCAGAATAACACATTTTACCGCGGGAAATACTTCATTCTCACGGGAAAACCTGTTATCACGGGCGCAGCCGCGAGCGCAAAGCTAGTTACCAACTAAATTATAAATATAAAATTAATTATAACAACACTGTACCATTCAATCATAAGCAGTCTATTCAAGCAGTCTTCCCCACAAGCCATCTCCCCTCTGTCCAACTCTTCTTTGGTCAAAAAACAGTCACAGATCATCTTCTTGGTGTCTTTACTGATCATCCTCTCACACATGTACTCATTTTCATCTAAGTGCTGGTATTGCCTCATTCTCTCAGCAATAATCCTGTCATAACATTCCTTGCTTAGTGGGGTTGGAGTGCTATCTTCTTCTGGTGGATTTGGTGATTCACTAACAGATTGTAACTTCTGAGGTAGGTTTGGGCTGGCCAAAGGTGAAATGGCTGGTGAGCTGGCACCCATCTCTAGTTCGCTAGAACGCCGCCATCGAGATTTCACTTTCACAGGCATCTCTGAAGGCACCGGAAACGATGGGGAATTCGGAATGTTAGCTAAAATACTGTCCACAGACTTGTCTTGACTGTCTGAACCCAACTCTTCCAGTTTTAGCTTGGTTTGTGTAATCAATGCCTTCTTTAGTGGTGTTTTCACCAAACCATAGCCTTTTGTTTTCTGTTTCATATTACTAATGGTTTTAATGCGACTAGATCTTCTTACACCAGAGGGGGATGACTCAGCAGAATCATTTGAGTTTGTTTGATTCTGCTCAGCAGCTCTGGAAGATGTGCTATCATCAGAGATTGTTGAACTAGGGGTCAGACTAGGGTCAGGTCTGGTCATGTCAATTTGATCTTTCTGAAATTGCAAATCAGGAGTGCTACATGGTGGTGTTCTATTATTTATTTCTAAACAGTCCATTGGAGATTCAATGTTGGCCTCCAATGTAGTTGCTATATTAAGCTGCTCAAAATGCTGCTGAAATTCTTCATCTTGCTTTTTGTTCTTAGTCTCTGCATCTTCAACCATTTCTTGTACTGAAGTTGTTTGTTCCTTAGGGCTATCCATATTTATGTCATAGTACATCTCATCTGGATGGTCATCTTCCACAATCTGGACAATCGTGATGATCTCATCATCATCAGCATCCTCTCCATCATCTGTTTGATCATCGTCCACTGGAATGTGCTGACTTACTGGTTCTGGTATTATTGGTTCCGGTTCAGGAATATTACTTAAATCTATTTCTATGGGTACATCCTGTGATGCTGTTTCAAGTACACTTGAATCTGTAGGCTCAGGGTCCAGAGGTGGAGGTAGAGGAACTAAATCTAATTGAATGTTGTCACTAGCTGTTGGTGGAATCTCTCTAGGTAAAGGTATATCTGCAGTCAAAGAATTATCAGGTAACATAGGACCAGGAGATACAATATCTCTAGAGTAATCCTGCTCTACTAAAAGACTGGGACTGGCTGCTCCATTTGTATCAGAATGTGTATCAATTGCAGTGTTGGAGTCAGACTCTGAACTCGCACCTGGATCTACAACTCTGATTTCTACGCTACTGTTGGTTTCACTATCACTGCCCAGATCAATTTTCTTCATAGATGTGTCATCATTGCTGAACAAGCAGCGGTATTTGCCAAATTTCTTGTGTAATACTACAGTAGGAACCAAATTGGGGTTGATGGCTGGGAGGCATGTTTGAGATGTGGTAGGGACTTCAGAAGCAGTAGAAGGTTCTAGGGCGGGGGCAGGAGTCTCGACGGTCGCGGGCTGGGTGGTCTCGGTGGCTTCGCTGGTCTCGGCGCCGTCCGGCTCGGCCGCCGCTTTGCCCCGACGCGGCGTGCGTCTCGTCGCTGCCTTCGTCGCAGGTTTCCTTTTCCTCGCCATTTCGTCGATATGTCACGCCAGCAACACGCGACCTGCAAACAAAAGCCGCCATTTATTACCAAAACAGCGACCTCTTTCAGCCCCCTTTTCTCGTAATCTGTCAATAGCACATGGCAGCTTCTGACGCCTAATTTGATTCAATAATGAATACGTCGATAATCTTTAATTTAGGTGTAGAATTTATGAACTAACATGCTACTTATAAACTAAACATTAGAATCGCCGGAATGCATAGCCATCAAAAGGTTTCCCATAAACCATGAATGGCTTACCATTACTTTGTGGATAGAACTGATTTCGATGCATTGGGAAGAAAAGCAGAACGTTATATACACAAAACTTCACAAGTTAATGTAAAGTAAATTATCCAATTAATTTAATTACATTTCTCTTTTCATTTCACACAATTTTTTTTCATCTACGTAATGAACGAGTGAGTGATTCAAGTTGATTGAGTGAACTTGAGTGAGCCAGTCTCAAGTGACTGAATGAATGAATGCGGTAAGCCACTGTCTGTGGGCGAGTGAGGCCCTTAAACAAAAACCAAGCAAGGCCCCCCGAGTGCCCCAAACCATAAAAAATATTCCGAAACGTATTAAAAGTGTTAGTGTGTGAGATGTCCCACATAATATTATTATTATTTATCTGGCATTTCAATTTTAGAAAGTTTTAAATAAAAAAACCACCTTCCGGTGAACCAGCGGGCATCTGGTCAAATTAATGGAAAAGATGTATTTTCCTTTTCGGACACTCTGTTGATTCAGCCAGCAAGCAATGTCCAAACCAAACTGGGGAATTTTTCATAAAAGGATGTTTGTTCGACAATTTTCGATGAGTACCCCAGTGGTTGAAACCACAGATATCTAATATGTACTATGTGAAACCCAACCAAAACTTAGAATGAGATATAAATACACCGCACTCACTCCTCCGCATAACTGCAATGCAACCCGTAGTGGCAAGCCATGCATGGCAAGCATGTAAAGCGTGTGTATGGCGGCAAAATGTGTGTGAAACGAAGTTTTTTACGATTCGGCCAAAAAGGCTGTACCTACTTTTCTTCTTCTTCAGTCAGTCCCTCAATGCTGAGGATCGTGACCGCCATGTCTGTGAGGGGTGCAGACTCAACTCAAATCACTATATTTTGTGTGTCTCGGAACATAGGAAATAGTAGGGAAGAGCAGCTAACAACAAAAAAAATCTTATTTCTTTGCGGTTTTTTATTTAACCGTTTCACATCTCTATTTTCAGTGCTACCAACCAACCAAAAACAAAATGTGAAATCGACGTATCGCTGCGTTCACGTTCACACCTTCCTTATTTTTTATTATATAATATGTATTTGTATTGTACTGTACTGTATGTATCTATTATTATGATATGATTTTGTGTAATTATTCAATCTCAAATAAATTAAATTGTCTTGTGCACTGTATCAAAAACGAAATACAGAACAAAAGTGTTTTTAAAAATAGTGGTTTTTTGAACGTATCTTTGTGACGTTGCTCTGACACTAGACAGACAGACAGCTATTTGATTTTTTGAGAAAGAAAACCTCGCGACGAAAACAAGAAGAATCCATCCGAGATAAACGGTGAAAATTCATGTTATAGCATAGAATTCCGTAACTGTGCTACATATTAAATTAAAGGAAAAGCTATGACAGAATCTTCAGAGGTAATTATAAAATTCTTGTCTTTTAGAAAAACTTTTAATATCGGCATCTAAAAAGGACACGTCACGCTTCTAAACGCCTCAACTCTTACAAATAATTCGTAAGTTTGTTGTATCGATGAATGTTAGACTTATCTCTACAACGTACAGCATTTTCCTTCTCTAGGTGCCTTGAGAAAATGCATGTTTCACATTTTTTCCCCATTTCTTAAAGCTGTAGATTATGGTTATGTAGGTATGTCTTACTCTAGATTTGTTAGTCCCACAATATTATCATTTAGTTATACCTACTTTCAATCCCTTTAACGAAGTATAGCTTGCTTGTTCATTCTTCTTTTATTGATATTTCTAACAGTAATAATTTCTATGATCAAACTACCAACCACTGCCCAGGTTGAAGTCTTGTTTCAGACTGCCTATCCTGGTAAATTATAAACCACATTTTAAAAATTATTTAATGTACTTTGCACTGAAGTTCGTAGAAAACTGTGTGAAAATATTATTATTATGACAAATAACAAAAAATTTTTTTTACATATCACAAACTATATTCAGTATTTAAATGAATAATGTCAATAACATCTTAAACATCAATGTGGCTTTTTAGTCAAACAGCCCCGAAACATACCTGGTGTAAACATCCCCATTACAGATCTAGCATTTCCCCATTGTATAGAGGGTGAGATATGTTACATCAGGTATGATTCAGCGCATGGGTCCTACCCATAAGCCCTGAGCCGGCACCCCAACTCCCTCACAAAGTTCTTGGCCTCTTATTAGGATTTTAAATTATTAATAATGATGTGGTGTTTTTGCAGACTGATCTAAAAAAGAAAGAAGAATATAAAAAACAGGAGGTTTTACTCTTTTAATTCATTTTATTATTTTTCTTCATACATTTATTTTATCTGTATAGTATGTATGTAGAATCACATACACTAATTATTTTGTATCATTTGTAGTTCATTCACAATATTTATCTGTGTCAAAAGCAAAGTCATTTTAAATTAAGTAAAAAGTCATTAAACTGTTAAAATCTTGTATAACATTGATTTTCATGTAATTAAAATCAAGTTTTTTACAAATTACAGATTGTAAAAATCAACAAATGGGATGGAGCTGCAGCCAAAAATGCTATTGATGACGCAATCAGAGAGGTAAAACATCAGTAAATTACAATATACTTTATTGACACAATAATTCAAAAAGAAACAATCAAAATCATGAAATAGAAAGAAAACATAAACACATAGTATTATTTTATGTAATACAAGTCACTATATTTTTTTCTGTGCACTATTTTCTACCTTAGGGTTGTCTTATAGAAAATGTCACCTTAGCAATTAAACCGCATTTTGACTCTTGTTAAAAGTTTTGTATAGTTTTTTTATGTACCTACTGAATATTTTGGTGTCATGACATGACTCCATGCACACATGAGCATATTCGCGGTCCTATCTTTATGTATGCATTCTGTGCATATAAGTATAATCTATTTCAGATAAGTATACTTATATTAGTAAGCAAATGTGCTTGATCTCGATGCATGGCGTAACAGAGGGGAGGCCATTGCCCACCAGTGAGACATATAATTAGCTATAAAAAAAACATACTGAAGTATGTTCTTTTTGTTACTCAGCCCATGGAACTGCACAACTTTTATTCTAGAAGTTTTCCAATATATTTTTTTTTTTTTACTTTTCATTCAAATTGACTTGGCCAGCTAGTTTGTATTAAAAGTACAGGAAACAGGAAGATTTACAAAAGCTACCATGCTGTTTCATGGGCTGAGTTACCACATGAGGTGTAGCATTATTTTGCTTACACTATGCAGAAGCCAGCACATACGGTTGGACATTCGCACTACAATATTCAACCTTTACCGCTACAGAATATGGGCGGGCGCACTCAAAGCCAACATGTCCAGCTTTATATGCTTGCTAGCTACTGTACCTATATCTTTAAAGAAAATATAACACATATCTTAAATATTTCCAGGTGTTAACAGGAGATTTAAAATGCAAGGAGAGTTTTGCTCTGATAGATGGCCGTCTGTTCCTTTGCGCGTTGGCTGTAGGAGTGGCACTCTATGCTTTGCTCTGGGATTACCTCTACCCATTCCCACAATCCAGGTGAGTGGAACAGATTCATTTGCTTTCATCCAACTCTACTTTTCATAAATTGTGAATGTGGTAAAACAGTAAAAATAAGTTTGTAATAAAACTAAAGATTTTAAACTAGCTTTCCGCCTCGCGTTAACAGGATTTCCCGTGGGAATGAGGTATTTTCCCGCGGTAAAAGGTGGCCTATGTGTTAATCCAGGTTGTCAGCTAACTCCATACCAAACTTTATTAAAATCGCTCCAGCCATTTAGATGTGAAGAAGTAACAAACATACACACTCACTGACAAGGGAAAGCGGGCGGAGTTGGCACATAGATAGAATAGACCTTGCGGAAGAATATAAGCTAACTTTTACCGCGGGAAAATACCTCATTCCCACTGGAAAAACTATTAACGCGGGCGGAGCCGCGGCGGGAAGCTAGTCTATAATAAAACTGAAGAATCGGCGTGTCTGTATCATTGATTTGTTTTTCAAAAAACTGATTGATAAAGGGAGTGTAGCTGAACACAAAAATACCAGTTATGTCTTTCTGTCTGTTTGTACCCGCTAATCTCTGGAATCAAAAGACGAAAGGGACGCAGTTATGCATTAGAGTGAGATACAAATACACCGCGCTCACTCTTACGCAAAACTGCGTCCCTTTCGTCTTTTGATTACCGTGAAATATCAACCTAAGTAAAACGTTCGGCCGATTTAAATGAAATTTTAACACGTGAGCGGACAGCTAATTTTAAAATATATTTAAAATGCATAAAAACAAGTTTTATCACCCTTAAAATTCATTTTTCTCTGTTTTCCAGGCTCGTCCTGATAGTCTGCGTTTCCTCTTACTTCGTGTTGATGGGCATCCTCACATTGTACACAACTTTCAAGGAAAAGGGCATATTCGTGGTGGCCAAGGAAAAAGTCGCCAGTGGAACACGTGTTTGGGAAGCCAGCTCTTATGTTAAAAAGTAAGACAATTTCTCTATAATAAACTATCATATCCAGCCTGAAATCTACTGCTGGAGCTGGACGAATGATGGAAGCGAGTATTTTAGTAATAGCCCCAGAGCAGGTTTTTTATTTCTTTGATCAGGCTTTAATTTGATACAGAGATATTATTTTTGTTTTCCGTTTCGACCAATAGAAAGCTGCATGACATTCAGAGCAATCACAATCCCTAGACAAACCCCTTTTTCCCTCTCTTTCCTCAGGTAGTTGACTAAAATTGCATGTATTACGCTTACGCCTCTATAATAATGATCAATGACTTTTTTTACCTATGTTTTTGCCGGTACAACCAATCAAGCTTCACCGGACTTGCGGGGGAGCGGATAGCTCTACCCCAGAGTAGTCATTTATTTATTCTCGAGGGACCTCGGCCAAGCGCGTTGATACTGAAAAACATCGTGAAGGAGACGACGCCTGAGGGGCTCCGTCTCTGATTACAAGTTTTGATTTTGTCCGCGCCCCCGCCGGCGGGTACGGGCATTGTCTGAATGACTAATGTCAGATACTCATTGTTTTACAGGCACGACGACAAGTACAACTTGATAATAGTGATGCGCGACACATCTGGCAAGACTCGCGAAGTGTCCATCAACAAATCGTTCGCTAACTACATCGACACGAACGGAACCGTGGTGCAAACACTAGTCGCGAATGAAGTGACCAAGCTTTACAACTCGCTGTCGTCCGAGAAAAAGGAAAAGTGAATCTGTTTCTTAGGTTTTAAGTCTGATTTTCACATTCTAATAAATGATGTGTAAAAACTAAATCGTATTCGTTTTATTTTTTACTTAGATTTTCACCTTTTAGCTTTTCCCCGCCATCCCAGCAGTTATCACCATTTTTATCAGAAACCTTTTAGGAATGGTAGTAGTAGTACAAAACTTGATTGATTAGTAACAAACAAACGATAGTCAAAACAATTATTGACCATGTGTTAAGGGTTAAGCTAATTATTTTAAAACAAAAACTTCAGCAGCTTTCATTAAAATAAATACATTAGTACGGCTTGCTAGCTAAGAAATATAAGGATATCGGTCCCATCTGGCAGAAAGTACGAAACTTGGCATGAATGTAGCTGTCATATATGTGCTTCAATATCGATATGGAAACACTTCGATAAATTATTGTTTCCCCCCTTTCCTCCCCCTTTTATCTCCCTCATTCTGGTTTTTTGAATTTTATACAAAAACGGTACGTCTGAGGAGTTTACTTTTCAGAGACCAAATCATCGTCGATAAATTGCCTACAAAACGATACTACATTTATACTGCTAAGATTAATATATTTCTATATACAGCCATCAACGTTTTATGAAATTTTCAAAACAGGCACACTTTTTTCTTCCTTACTTCATTTATAGGAAAACGACAAGAGTGGGGATAAAATGGACTAAAGAAGTCAACTACCTTATACATTAAGCTAAAAAATGACATTTATTTCATAGTTGTAAAGGCATTACTTCTAGAGTTACAGCTCACCGCGTCTGACTCAAGTACTCTTTTTTTTACCATCTTTCTGTTAACTTTGTTTCGCGTAGATTAGATTCAGATTTTCCAATTAGAAATAAAACAGTCCATGTATTAATCCAGGCCACAGTCTATTTACATGTAAAACTAGCTGTCTGCGCGCGGCTACGCTTGCGTTGTGTTTCGACATTTCCGTAGTAATTTTTAACTATCCCACTTTTTTCCGTGATTTTAAAGTATCCAACATGTTGACCGAGTATATAAGGTACCACCATGCAAAATTTTATTTCAATAGGTCTAACTGTTTCGGAGATAAGCCCGTAGAATGTACTGCGCCGTATGAGTTACTAAAGTTTTTTAACTATCCCACGGGAACTTTTTAATTTTCTGGGATTAAAAGTATCTAAGATGTTGACCGGGGATATAAGGTACCACTATACAACATTTCATTCAAATCGGTCGAATAGTTTCGGAGATTAGCCCATACAAACAGACAAACAGAGAAACAAAAATATAAAAAAAAAATCTGGGTATGTACTATATCGCTTCTTACATCCCCTTGAATAGGTTTAAAGCTATTTTTTCTACGTACAGATTTTATAGATTTTTTTTGTTTCTCTTTGTACGGGCTAATCTCCGAAACTATTCGACCGATTTGAATGAAATTTTGTATAGTGGTTGGTACCTTATATCCCTGGTCAACATCTTAGATACTTTTAATCCCAGAAAATTAAAAAGTTCCCGTGGGATAGTTAAAAAACTTTAGTAACTCATACGGCGCAGTACATTCTACGGGCTTATCTCCGAAACTGTTAGACCTATTGAAATGAAATTTTGCATGGTGGTACCTTATATACTCGGTCAACATGTTGGATACTTTAAAATCACGGAAAAAAGTGGGATAGTTAAAAATTACTACGGAAATGTCGAAACACAACGCAAGCGTAGCCGCGCGCAGACATCTAGTTTTACATGTAAATAGACTGTGGCCTGGATTAATACATGGACTGTTTTATTTCTAATTGGAAAATCTGAATCTAATCTACGCGAAACAAAGTTAACAGAAAGATGGTAAAAAAAAAGAGTACTTGAGTCAGACGCGGTGAGCTGTAACTCTAGAAGTAATGCCTTTACGACTATGAAATAAATGTCATTTTTTAGCTTAATGTATAAGGTAGTTGACTTCTTTAGTCCATTTTATCACCACTCTTGTCGTTTTCCTATAAATGAAGTAAGGAAGAAAAAAGTGTGCCTGTTTTTAAAATTTCATAAAACGTTGATGGCTGTATATAGAAATATATTAATCTTAGCACTATAAAATGTAGTATCGTTTTGTAGGTAATTTATCGACAACTATTTGGTTCTTCAAAAGTAAACTCATCAGTCCTACCGTTTTTGTAGAAAATGAAAAAAACCAAAATGAGGGAGGTAAAATGAGGGAAAAAGGGGGGGGGAATCATTTCTCAGCGTGTTTCCATATCGACATTGAAGCACATATATAAAAGCTACATGTATGCTAAGTTTCATGCTTTCTGCCAGATGGGACCGTAATTCAGGTTAACAAGCCGTACTACATAATTAGTCCGACCAGAAAAAAATTCGTCATATTGCGGCATGAACTTATTTGATAATAGCGATTGTTGTTAGACAAAAAATTTCGACGATACTAAACTAAATATAAAATATGTACAGTAACCAGCACATGCGGCTGGAAATGTTGACCTTGAGTACACCCGTATTCTGTAGCGATAGGTGTGAATTTCGTACAGCGAATGTACAACCGCATGTGAGGTTTTTTTTTTTTTAATTGACCTATGCTTGAGTCGAAAAAGTACGACGGATCAAGCTTTCCGCATGTGGGGCAAACTTTTATTTACCGGCAATAGATGGCATTAGTTGGCAAAATAGATAAAATCTGTAGTGATGTGCAAACGACTATCCGAACAAAATCAATCGATTATCGATAAATACTGTAATATTTATTTGACGATAATTAACTTACAGTTACACAGCTAAGATAAAGAAATGAATTTGCAAGAGTACAAGTAATACAAGGTCTTAAATAAAGTTACATTGGGTAGCATAGCATTGTATTCTGCCGGCTGCCGAACAAAATCAGCGTGCTTTTGATGTTTTTTTACATCAATAAGTGTTGATCTTGTTGATATTATTTTTAATAACATTTGTTTAGGTACATTTTCATTTGTCAAGTACAAAGAATTTATCTATTATGATGTTTGTTTAATGTCCTTTGACATTTTTTTAAATGTAATTGTTCATAAGCAATTTATTTTATATTATTCGCTTTCAATTTAATTAATGAAGTCAACCTATTAAACTAGAAAAATGAAACCTCATTGTCGTGTCGTGTTACTTAAGAGGACGTAAGTAAGGGGACTACTATTTGGTATTCTGTGGTAAGGGAAGGGGTGGCAAGGGCCAAGTTTAAAAGCTTTTGAAGTTTACACATTTTTATATTTATACACACACGCTTACATCTCTTTTGTTTCGTAATTCCCCTCCGGTTAGCTGTCAAAACGCAGTGAGTCACAACGACGCGTTAGTTCAAGATCGACCGAAAACGTCGGTCACGCAGTAGGTCGCCGGTACCCGCAGGCGCGCCCGTCTAGTCCGTGTCCTGCATAACGATTAGCTAACATGAACCAATTTAGATAAAACGAACACCAACCGGTAGTGTTTTTAATTATATAACCCCAGAAATGCAAAAACCTTTAGTTTACAGCAACAGTTTTAGTGATTAAAGGTACCTACTCATTAAAAAACATATAGCTGACGTCCTTATAAATAGCAGTTTGTATTGTAAAAATAAAAATACATTGCCTGGTTCAGGTTAACTTAAATTCTAATCTATTCACAAGGTAAGAAAATGTTATTGGTAGTTTTTGTAGTAAATTATATGTTTCTCCTTCATACGTTTAAGTCGTAACAGTGATTGACTTATCTATCGCTCATTATTTTACATTAACCACTATCCTGTTTCCTGTAATACCTTGAATAGATTGGAAATACAAATATTTAATTTAAAACCGATATTACAATCTTACTAATGACATGTCATTGTTTTAATTATTTAACTACACTAAACTGGTAAAATATCATCTATCTAACACTCGATGACATGACATCATCGTAATAGGAATTATGTTTCAAGGATTTTGTTGTAAAGGTGTATAGATTAAAGTTTCACTGGCAGCAATGTTGTCTGTAAATGTAAACCAATTTACTACGAGTATGTATTTAGATTTCGTTCTGTTGCAATTGCAACAGATGCAAGTGTAAATTGCTTTATAAGTATCACATGAATGCGCTGTGATCACCTGACTTGGCGCCCTCGAGAGACCTATCGTTTGTACTGTGAGCATTATTTCCCAAGCTCAGGCTATTTTGGTTCTGGCAGAACCGGCGTTCATACAATATAAACCCTAAGTATCTATAGACTCAGATAGATGTAATGGAAAATAAGTGCGACACGCTTGATACACACGCGTTCAACGCGTTGCATGAGAATGGTACCTACAAATTATAATTGGAACAGAATCCACAGCTGTCGAACTCTTGCCAAAAAATTCGGCTATCGCTAGTGAAGGTGACATAACAATTTCGTTACTTTGTATCGAACAATACGACTTTCTTTAGAAGCACGAGCACGACAACATACCATTAACATTTCGATTGAACGACATGCGTCGTAGTTGTTGATAGGTCAATGTGGCGGAGTATTGATTGTTATTTTATTATTAATTCATGTCATGATAATATTTGGTATTCCGTGACAATACTACGAAGTAACTTTCTCTACTTGAAAAATATTAAAAATCCATTACGTTTTATTGGTATTCAGATAAGATAAAAATGTTAACATTGGATGTTATCCCTATAGACATGTGGTAGACGCCAATTTGATAATTATGTTAATATGAGGCTAGATGTTAATGAACACGCGCTCATAGATAATGAAAGATACTGATAACTGCGCTCATCAATCATATCATCACAACATAACGTGCGTTGAATGTTTACCCACCCACGTGTCTTGAGCTACTTATAGATTGTGGAAAAAAGTCAACAATGTATACATTTCAAATATGACAGTATACTTAGTAATTTAAAAACGTCGATAATTTTCAGGTTCGCTAGTACCTAGTAGATAATCCATAAGGAAATTCAAACTTAGCACTTAGTATATTACTTTTGGACGTAGTATAGATAGCACAGACAGATAAGCATGAGTTATTTGAAAAATCTCAATGTGATTTGCTGACATTATAATCTCATTAATCTCATTATGTTTAATCAAAGACAAAATATTTTTAATAAAAATGAATTTAAGAAAAGGAACGCATAATACGCGCACATATCAGAACTAATTTGGTTATTTCGATCGTTAGTGACAGGAAAAAGTTTCAATGATGTTATTGTAGCGGGAAAACATATTATAGCTAAATGAATTTATTTGTATATAATATATCAATACATGGGATAATTATAATGAAGAACTGAAATAAAATATCTCCTATTCCCATGAGTAAAGGATAGTAAACATTCTAATACTAGAAAGGCCAGTCCACTGGGTGAACCAACCATTACTCTTAATAATTTGTGATTCTCCAGACTTCATAGCTGACTTTCTTTAGAACCACGAGCACGACATACCATTAACATTTCGATTGAACGACATGCGTCGTAGTTGTTGATCACAGAAGGTTGAGTTGAAGATCACATCATCATCATCATCATCATCATCACCATTAACAGCCTGCGGCAGTCCACTGCTCACACACACGCCTGATAAAACACTGCACACATACCTGTGCACTGATCACATACCTGATAAAATTATGAACGATGTACAATTAAACAATTGAATGTTACATTACTTTGGAAAGTTATATCTGTAATCAATCACTCTTACTGAGACTCAATCATGTCATTCATGACTAACCCTTCATTAATCTGTTTCTTATCATGAACATGATTAGTGCATGTGACCATTTCGCCATTTTGCCATGTATGGTCATAACTCACAACACAAGTCACAATCATTGTCACTATATGATACGATATATAATAAATAATTTTTATTTGTCTTAGATACTTATACGTATCTAAGAAGATATTAGAAGTATAAAAAAGGTGTTCCATGCCCATCACCACAGACATTATAACAGAAATTACTGTAAAAGAAAATCTCACTCAAAACAATAATTTCTCATTTCAGAAAATGTCTCGTAGAAAATTATTAGTCGCAGGATGCGCTACGGTCGCAAGTGCAGCAGTCACAGCATGGGCATTGGCTGCCGATGACACACCAGCAGTAAGTATTTTGATACTTGTTATCTTAACGGTAGACTGCATTACGTTACGAGCTGTAGGTACCTATTAAATACGATAACCTACAGCAGATAAAATAATATGACATGTTTAATACTTCTGTGACTAAAATGAAAACACATAATTTAAAAAGAAATATTTTTAACCACATAAGTTTCATATCTGCACATCACACTTAAAAACAAAACAATATAGGCCTAAGCTACTATTTAAATACTTAGTGATTAACGGTTATCCTGATTTAACTAACTTATTTGTGCAAATAGGTTAATGACCTTCTGTTTTATAATAAAACTGCTAACCTTTTTTTTTCGGGTGTGATGTGACCACTAATAAATTTCAACCGCACTAATTGTTGGTTATAATTGGATACAGCAAGCTCTACTTTATCAATTTTAATTTTCGATTTATTTTTCGTTAATAATAATAGGTAATTTTGATAATAATAACATTCCTTTATACGTGTGGGATTAATTTTAGCTGTAATGTGAACAACATAAAATTAAACATAAATTAATTTATAAAATCGATAAAATATCAGATCCTTTACCCCATCCCTAACTTATTGCGGTAACATTTTTTAATTTGCAGCAACGCCGCACGGTAGTGTTTAGCCAAGTTTGCAAATAGTAAAAACTCATCTGAAATTTGAATTGTATAGCCAAGCAAACAAGCAAGGGATACAATTGTATTACTTAATCAACAATCTAGCAAAATACTTATAATAAAAAGCTACGTGCTCCGTATTTTTTAGTTTGAGATTTAATTGCAAAAGGGCGCTGATAATGTAGGTAGTATTAAAAATATGTATAAAGCCTGACCAAAGAAATAAGAAACCTACACGGGGGGCGCCACATGTATATTTTTATGTTTATGGCAACAAATTCCATTATAAAATTAGGTTCATTGAAATTCCGCAATATGGCGAAGTTTTTTATTTCTTTGGTCAGGCTTTAAATCGTTAATCGCAGCTTATTGTCCCCACCGAAGGGCTCGAGCCTACCCTGAATACATAAAGTATACAAAATTTCAATCTCGTATTTTGTCAGTAAATGAATAAATAACTGACGCGAATACCTATATCTAAAAATAAATATTACATTAAAGTGTTTACTGCAAACAGTTTATATTTGTTCTTTTTTCTTTCCCTCCAAAAGTGATTTCATTCATGATCTTAATACGAGTAAGTATCCTTTGCTAACAAACAATATTTTGTTTTTTAGGAATGGTGGAAACCAGCAAGAGTATCAGCTAAAACAGAGAGGAAGAAGCGTCCTCTGCCCAGCAGAGCAGATCAGGTGAAGAGTTTGCAAGCTGGTCATGATTACGATATCCTTATTATCGGTGGGGGAGCTACAGGAGTGGGATGCGCTCTTGATGCGACCACTAGAGGTGCGTTATTTCGATTAATATATTATGAGGTAATTTTGTAATCGTTAGGTATGTTTCTTTATGATGCAAGTTGCCATGAAACTGAATAATTTATTTCCTTTTGTTTTCAATCATTATATTGACTACCTATACGAATGTCGAATATGGACTGAAATTGACTAAAAAAAAGTATACCAATACTTGTGTTTTAGAAATTCATTCAGTTTTATGAGAATTTCATTGAACCAGAAAACCTGCTATGTCATCTTAATAACACTTAATAAAAAAAAGCCCGAAATCTGTATAAAGTTATCCTTCATTATCTATGAATTAATAAATTATGTAAGAATTAATGAATTAGTAAATTGCGGTATTAATTATGTAGTAATTTTAGGATGATGGATGTCCATTTGGGAAGTGGTTCTTATTTTATATTTACCTTATCATAATTTTTCTAGGTCTTCGTACAGCTCTTGTCGAAGCTGACGATTTCGCCAGCGGAACCTCGAGCAGAAGTACAAAACTCATTCATGGGGGAGTGCGTTACCTCCAAAAGGCAATCTTGGGGTTGGACTATGATCAGTACAAAATGGTTAAGGAGGCGTTGCATGAAAGAGCCAACATGCTAGAAGTAGCACCCCATCTTACAAGGCCATTACCCATCCTGTTGCCTGTTTACCAGTAAGTATATTTTACTTTGGGGGTGCCCTTTTGCGTTTTTTATTTATTTATTTTATATTTTATTACCAAACTCGCATACATCTGCAAAAACACCAAAGACATACAACACAGTGTCAAAAATGGTGTATGTTACAAAATTAGTCGCAAGTTTTTGCACAGTCCATTTACTATTAATATTTCTTTATACGTATTCATATATTCATAGCATGTTCTTGTTGTTTTAGATGGTGGCAAGTTCCTTATTATTGGTTCGGTATCAAAATGTACGATCTAGTAGCAGGAGACAGAAATGTTAAGAGTTCTTACTATCTTTCCAAGAAAAATACACTTGAACTATTTCCTATGCTGAAATCTGACAACTTATGTGGTGGTATTGTATACTATGATGGTAAGTTTCAATTTATGGTGAAAAATTAATGTGCATTTACGATGACCTAAAAATGCTAAAGTCTGACAATAAACTATGGTTTCGTAATTTAAAGGTCAACAAGATGACGCTCGAATGAACCTTGCGATAGCACTTACTGCGGCAAGGCATGGGGCTACCATTGTGAACCACGTTAGCTGCACAAAATTGATCAAAAGTGGCGGAAAGCTCGTCGGAGCCAGCCTGAAGGTAAAATTGTCTTAATGAATTCACAACATGAAGTTGGCACAATTTATCTAGAAAGATTCGCACAGTAAATAAATGAAAATGACAACTTTTTTGCAGGACGAAATGACTGGTAAAGAATGGGATGTAAAAGCTAAATGCATTATCAACGCAACTGGACCATTTACAGATAGTATTCGTAAAATGGACGATCCGCAAGTGAAGGAAATCTGTTGTCCCTCATCTGGAGTGCATATTGTTTTACCTGGATATTACAGGTAACAACTTATTTTATTCCTAATAATAATATTGTTAATTGTTATTAATTTTATTTACATTAATATATTTTGTTTAAATTGCATTCTAGTCCAGAGCACATGGGCTTACTTGACCCTGCTACATCAGATGGCCGAGTTATCTTTTTCCTTCCCTGGCTGAAGGGCACAATTGCTGGCACAACAGATTTACCCTGTCAAGTGACACACAATCCTAAACCTACTGAAGATGAAATTACGTTTATTCTTCAAGAAGTCAAGAATTATTTGAACCCTGACGTTGAAGGTTGGTGTTTATACCTTGAGGTCTTTTTGTAATATCTCAAGTTTTCTTTAAGCGTATTTGTAATCATAGACATTTTTATATTAATTTGTTGTATTTATTTTCAGTTCGACGAGGTGACGTGCTATCAGCTTGGTCAGGCATTAGGCCGCTAGTTTCAGACCCTAATAAACCGGACACACAGTCTTTAGCCCGTAATCACATAGTGCATGTTTCACAATCTGGACTGGTTACGATTGCTGGAGGCAAATGGACTACATATCGCTCTATGGCTTTGGAGACTATTGATGCTGCCATAGAAAGTAAGTTACAAGCTATCAATTTCTTAAGATGTAAAGTCATTTTGATCAGAAGACAGAGTGTTCATCAATGTTTTTAATTTATGAATTCAGGTGCAAATCTGAAACCCTTATACCGCGAGTCTCAAACAGATGGATTCCTAATTGAAGGCGCCCATGGCTGGACACCCACTATGTATATTAGATTAGTACAAGATTTTGGTCTTGAGATGGAGGTGAGAAAGCAAAGATAATGTTTATTTATTTAGTTTCACGTGTAATATTAACTACATATTTAGTTTTATAAATAGAAAAACACGTTCTTAATATGTGTATATTTCAGGTAGCACAACATTTAGCAAAGTCATATGGTGACCGTGCCTTTGCTGTAGCAAAGATGGCGGCCATGACTGGCAAAAGGTGGCCAATTATTGGGAAAAAAATGCACCCTGAATTCCCGTACATTGACGCTGAAATAAGGTAGTTAAAAATTGAGTGATGTCCGTTTAATTGAATTTTAAATTCCACTGAGATCAAAAATTGTTGATGTCTTAAAAATTGTTTCTTTTTTCAGGTATGGCGTCCGTGAATATGCTTGCACAGCAATCGATATGATTGCACGTCGGTTAAGGCTAGCGTTCTTAAACGTGCAAGCTGCAGCAGAAGCATTGCCTGGAATTGTGGACATTATGGCTGAGGAACTTAAGTGGAGCGATGCTGAGAAGAAGGTGGGAGTCGTCATTTAACTATAAGACTTCTTGTAGCCATTATTTTTTAAAACCTTTACTTAATCGGTGTCATATTACTACAGAAACAAATGAAAATGGCTGAGGACTTCCTTGCAAATGAGATGGGTCAAATGGTAAATAGAGCCAGTCGTGACAAGATCCCCATCAATTTGAGCAAAGAAGAAATTCAGACCTACATCAAGAGGTTCCAGATTATCGACAAGGACAGGAAGGGCTTCGTGTCCATCAACGACATCAGAAGAAGTTTGAAGGTGATGTTAACTTGTTTTGTTACATTTTTTAAACAAAGGAATCCAAATTTTTCTCTATTATTGACCAGTTAGCTTATATTCCGCTACCCTGTTACTATTGTTTACTATGTCATTATAGGGTTTGGGTATAAAGCTCAACGACGATGAAATCAGGTCACTTCTGTCAGAAATTGATGTGACTTATCATGGGCAACTCGAGTTACAAGATTACCTTCAGGTAGCTACAAATGTGTAGCAATTACGCAATGGGGCTAGTTTAGTTCAATGTACCTAATGCTTCTGTCTTTGTCGTAAACATTATTTCCATCTGGGTTAAATTAAAACTGAGTAGAACTGAAGTGGAACTCTTATTATTCATTGTCATTTCTACAAACAATATTAACTCCATAGTTATATAACAAAGATAGTAAGACTTCCAAATCATCATCGCTCGGATTTCGATCACATGGGTTTGGGTATCATTTGAATGTTACCTTATTGTGGAGTGTCCGTGCAGGGTAGTGGCGAGGAGGTATCGGGCGAAGAGCTGCACGAGATCCTCCGTGAGATCGACACCAATATGAACGGCCAAGTCGAGCTCGACGAGTACTTGCAGGTCTTTATCACATTGAATGCGCATGAGTCTCAGCTTTGGCGAAGTTTTTAAATCCTAATCTATATAATAAAACTGTAGAGGTCAAAAAACCGTTCATAGAAAAATGCTAAAAATAGTCACAGGGATGTAGGAAGTAATTATATCTATAGAACATATCCCAGAATTTTTCAAATTTTTTTGTTTATCTGTTTGTACGGGGTAATCTCCGAAACTGTTGGCACGATTTGAATAAAAAAACTATTTCAACTAAACCAATAAGAAAGAGTATGTGATTTGATTACCATCAACATTATTAACACTTGAAATGCATGAAATAATAATAAACTGGCGATAACAAAAGACATGGTAAAAAGAAAACATCGATATACTTACTACTAATACCCTATCTTAAGTTGTTAAACCTGGCATATATTTATTTACGACGACCGCTTCAATAATCTGTTTGTCACTTTTGTTTTAATATTATCTTCTAACTTCTTTCATTTTGTTCTGTTTTTAATTTTCGTATTAAGTGTTGTATCGTTCTGGTTCGCTGGTTTGTTTGATTACTTACATTACACCATTCACTGTTGACCAGATGATGTCTGCTATTAAGTCCGGACACGTGGCATACTCCAGATTTGCGCGTATGGCTGAAATAGAGGAAGAACACCATGAAAAGGAAAAACTGGCCAAGAAAATCACGGTCGAACGCAGTGGAGGTGGCTTGTAAGCTGATAGGTCACGATAAAAGTAAGTAGGTACCTTATTAATATAAATAAATCTATATATTTATTATGCATGAGGAAATCTGCACACACCTGCGAAGTAATTGAAAGGTTGTGTGGGAAGTTGACCAACCCGCGCTGGGCCGTCGTGTTCGACTAAGGCCTGTTCACCCTGATTTCAGGGTAGGCTCGAGCCCCTCGGTGGGGACGTATAGACGTATAGGAGCTGTTAATGATGATATTTATTACGAACTTAGTACTAAACCTAAACTAAGATTAGAATAGCGTAGTCGTAAATCTTAAATCAACATTTTACAGCTGACAGTTCACTAATCTCATGTTTAAATAAAAATCTATACTATAATTTTTAATGGAACATTACTCACATATTTTCTTTCAAGAGCTATCTACTGTTAGAGATCTGACTATGTGTGTGTGTACTATATCTGTTTTCCAATATTAATATCATATAATATAATAATACCTATATTATATTATTTCAGGTAATCAAATGACGACGTCGTCAACTTACTCAACAAATAAGAAAAATAAGTACCTATTGTTTCCGATACGAATCTTTAAGTACAATGTAAAGAAAGCACATAATAAGATAGATTTTGACATTGTCCTTTTGTATAAAACTGTTTATTAAGTAGGATAGATATTTATTTTAATTTCTTCAATGCACTTAAATGTATTCACACTTTTTGTAGTTATAGCACGTAACAGTACCTACGTTATAGAGAACTTGGCCATTTTAGCTGCTGTGTTCCGAAAGTGATAATATTTTTCAAACATGTTTATTATTTTAAGTTCATTATGTTCATAAATTATGTCGATTATATGATGAAAAATGTAGTTGTAATTTAACATTGTGATTTGATAGAATCCAGTCAAGTTGTATTGCGTTTTTTTCTAAATTAATATTTAAATCACAGATTTAAATAATGTACGTAAATAAATACGAAACGTATTGTTTATCTTTAGGAACTCGTAAAAATTTAAGCTAACTAATGAGATATTTGGAATTTTTTTTATTTAATAATTATTATTTATCAAACGAAATAAAATTTATTATTATTATCTACGTATTCAATGTCTTATCTTCTAATTTGACGTGTGTGTGGACTAAGTGTTTTTTTTTGTAATAGTTAATTGACCGTAACTTTCTCTCCATACTTTATAAAAATATATATATATATCTTCACCATTGACTTTTCACAATTATTTCCTAAGATATTCATGGATTTCGCAAGGTCCGGTATTTAAAAAAATACACTCAGTCCACACGCACTCCCATCTCCCATCCTTGTAAAAATGTATCTATATGATTTTACCTACTACTTACTTTTCTATTTCAATCTTTTTTTTTATAATACAATATTATAATAATTCATCCGTAACATCAGTAAGTGTCTACCTCACGAAGTTGCGAAACTTTATTTGCACTTGTGGTACCCACACACAAGTTGTACAGAAGCCAACACATGCAGTTGGAAATTCGCACTACGAAATTCACCCCTACCACTACGGAATACGGGCGCTCTCAAGGTCAACAAGTCCAGCCGCATGTGCTGGCTACTGTACCTACCTACTCCTTTCATTGTGGTCGTAAAGCAGCAGCAAAAACAAAGGTCTTTATTGTCTAAATTTGCTTTCGCACTGTTTGAATGAATGCGCTCTTGGCTGCAAATAAATGGTATCGCTTGAGACAATTCACAGCAATATTTTTTGTACTTTTTGTCGTCGGATATCTTACTAATCTAGTGCATACAGGTACAAGATTTTATTCGCAGATCTACAAAATAACAACGTTTTCTCAAAGTCAATATGTCCAGTCGCATGTAGGTAGGTACTGCCTACTGCCTACTACCTACTGGCACAGCTACTGGCTACTGTAAACATCATTCACGTGCTTGAAGAACCGTAAGTGGGTAAAACCGTAAAAATATGAAATGCGACTTTCATTTATATAGGTGGTTTATATATCAGAGAGGTGGAAAAGCGCACTGAGGTTCATTGATAATATTCTTCTATGCAAGGCTGGGTTCGAATCCCGACTATTCCCGACTCTGATACTGTATATTAGGTATGTATGTAGTACCTTACCGGTCAATAAAGCAGTACCTACTTACATTTTGAGAATGTTGATGATCTATCTATCATAGCAAAGCAAGATTACTTCTATTCTATTCAATCAAGGTACAGTTGGTACAGTACAGCTACAATTACTGTTACTAACTCCATCTATGAATCCGTTATAATACTTTTAGTACCGCCCTCTCTACATAATACTAAGAACCATTAAGACAGTAAATGAAAGTACCTAGTCACCTAGTTTTGACGTTGAGTGACGTGTTGAGATGAGGAGAATATGAACGTCGTTGTTTACTTCGTCCGTTGTCGCATTCGCATGCATGCGATAGTATTTTACAATACTTCTACAAAAAGTCCACACAACAACAACGCAATCGATTGCGGTTCAAGAAATTCAAGTTCAAAAAAGGAAACGGTAGTTAGACCATAAACAACAAAGATAGTGAGTGAATGATTAAGTACTTATACGAATGATTAACACTTTCCGTGCTGGAATTCCATATAATGAAAATAAAATATTTTCTAAATATACCATCATAAAATTAATAAACAAAAAGAATCACTTTACTTAAAAACATTGTTATTAGTAATAAAGTTAAATCTTAACTAAATAGGCACGAAGTCATTATAACATAAGCATCGATTAAAGGAAAATAGTATAACAATAGTTAATAGGATACTAAATGACCGAAAAATCCCATTAATAGACACATTAAGGTAGTTTTCTGGAAGAGGTCGGTAATTTACCAATTAAGAAAAAAAATGGTCTAATTGTATACCTATACAATTTCTTATTTGTGTATAAGTGTAATGCGTGCTGTATCAATATTCTTCTATTTTGAAAAAACGTTAGCGATAATGTTTGTAACACCTTTGTTACACTAATTTACCGTAGATAAGTAGGTACTTATGATTTACAGGCTCGGCTCAGGGCGGTGGTTACGCCCCGTGACCAAAGTTACGGCCGCCGCGGCGCGCCGCAGGGCGGTGGGTGGGTGGATGCGTTTCTTCCGCGTCTATGTACAATTTTCTTAACATAAAGTTGTGGTCGTGGTTTAGCGGACTTAGTTATCGATCGATCAGATGAAAGGAAAGAATTCTAACTGTATCCTCTTAGAAGTGTTTTTTGGTCTATGTATGAATTTGCAACTTTACGTACAATAAAAAACGAATTCACGTTGTTTTTTGTATAATGATAAACTGTGATGAAGAATTTCACACTTATTCTATTTCATAGTGGTAATATTAAAGTAAAAATAAGTAGTAGTAATATAATAAAAATACATTGCCAAAATATAATTCCAGCTTCAGCCTCTATCTAGGCTTGAGACTCTCGCTAAGCTGTATTGCTGATTGCACATAATTTATATAGGTACGTAATTTAAATGAGCCACCAGCTTTCAGGTAAGAGACAACTGCCTAAAAAATTAACTAAGAAAAAAAAAAGTAGAGTAGCCAGCACATGCGGCTGGACATAATGACCTTAAAAGCACCCGTATTCCTTAGTGGTAGGAGTAAATTTTATAGTGCGAATGTCCAATCGTGTGTGACTTCTGTACTGGTTTCTTGGTTATAGGTATGAAAATTAGTGGTTTTTCCTCCCGCGGCTCCGCCCGCGTTAACAATTTTTCCCGTGGAATGAGGTATTTTTCCGCGGTAAAAGGTATGTGTGTTATTCTGATGACGTATAAATTAGCGATATAATTTTTAGACGTGAAGAATTGTAACAGTAACAAACATACCTACCTACACACTCACAAACTTTCGCCTTTATAATACCTATTAGTGTGATTTCACTTTTAATTAATTTCACTCGGACACTAACATCGGACTGAACATTTCTTTTGCAACTTTCAAAACTTACAATCCACTCTAAATCCAAAAACAGAAAGAAGCATGAAATTTGTTGTTATAAAATGAAAATTCTCAACACATTGCATAGAAAACTTAGGTTTCGCTATAGAGTTATTTATTACCACAATAATATAGTCATCGAATGACAAATATACTAAATTTAAAATTATTCTATTGATAATTCCTTGATCGGTCGAGCTAAATGAAATTTAAACCTTTTATGACCATAGATGACTATGTTTTTGCGTGCAAGGATCTTTCTGTCTACAGTTGATCATATTCAGGGGTAGTTTATCTTTGTGTATGACGATTTTTAAAAGCGATAATTAATTAGAGATGCAACAAACTTATAAGAACTAGGGCGTGTCTGGGTGCGGAGGCGGATGGCGCGGGCGGTCCGGCACGCCCACAGTTACTTCCGCTTTCGTCTGTTGAAGGGCTAGTGTCTTCCGGTTACCAGTATAGTTGAGGAACGTATCATTCATAACGTCAGTCTGTGTTTACCTTCAGTACATCATTATGTGGTAAATAGAAGGTCGGTGGCTTATCACTTGTAGTTCTGTTTTAGCTACTTCTACATCATCTATTATCAATTTTGTGACAGGTGCAGGTAGGTAGTTTGCAAGCATGCACTGGGATTTCGATTTTTCTAAATGAATATTGGGCATCACAATGTGACCTTAATCAGGATAAGGCCAAGTACTTAAATAACGAATCGATTGACACCTGTTTAATCAAAATCTGATCAGTAGTTTAGGAGTAATCATGGAACATACGCACATAGAAACATACATACATTCATAGACTGCTAAATTCATAACCCTTCCTTTTTGGCTTCGCCGTAGTCGGGTAATAACGGGAGAAAGCATGCCCAAATAATGCCTGTAAGCACTCCTGAATACAGACGCTATTCGGTAAATTTACCTAAAGCATTTAATTAGTACGTGGAAATTTTGTCAATAGGTTTGTGCAGGCTTGCAAATATCAAGAACTTGTCAACGATCCGATGTAGTACTCGTTATTGATTTATGGTATGAAATCAAAGGAAGGAATATCTGTGAAACGCCTGGATAGTTTCCTTTTTTCTTTTTTTTTTTTGAATTGACCTATGCTTGAGTCGAAAAAGTACGACGGATCAAGCTTCACTGGACTTGCGGGGAAGCACAAGAAACTACCCCCAAAAAAGTCATATACCAACGGATCTAGGCGCGGCTCGAGGGAGCCTCGGACCACGGCCTAGCGCGTTGATATTGAAAAACCCCGTGAAGGAGACGACGCCTGAGGGGCTCCGCATCTCTGATTATCAATTTTGATTTTGGTTATTACCTGAAATAGAAATACCTGGATAGATCCCATTTACTCTTTTCGTGCGTCCTTTGCGAGCTGATTGTTAATGAGTTGGCTTTACAAAATAAACACTAAATGTACTTACCTACTGTTTCTGTAATGCTTTATCAGCCTAGATTGGATCTTTGTTTGCTTATTTGCTTATTAATCTTTTCATTTTGTAAGTAGAGTAAATAAAACTATTTAAAGTCACCATACGAATCTTGACATTTTGATACTGAACGCTACGTTGTTGACGTGATCGTGAAACGAAACGAATAGGAATTCACTTTATGTGGGGGGGGGGGGTTCACAAAAATATCTCTCGTCTGTCTGTCCATTTGTTATAGCCAGTTTCCTGATTCTGATCTCAAACTACTAGACCAATAAAATTCAGTGTACACTAATAGACAATAAATATGTATTAAATTATAAATGTTGAACATAGACCCTCTAGTTTAAAATTATATCGTGTGACATATCAAATAATAATAGTTATTTCCATAGGAAACTTATTTTAATAGTATTGCATAGTATTGCATAAATTCTTATTAGTTATCTATAATTTATTTTTTCCAAAATAAGACTGGTTCACCCACAGTGGCCAAACAATCCAACAAAATAAGAGTCGGATGAAAGTGGGTGAGGATACCCATATTACTTGACCAATAATTAGTCAGACTCTAAGTGACTCTACCTATAAAATATCCCATTTCATTGACAAGGCAATAACGATGCTGATTTCATTTAATAATTAGTCACTGTTAATTAATACTCTACGCAAACATCATCACCTCACCAAAGTCACTATGTTGTCGCTCGCATCGCATGCTTTGCCACGCCACCGAGGTACACCCATAATAGATTTGTTTGATACTAAAAAAGGTTTAATGACCATAAAACCAAATTAAGTCTTATGCCGACAGTCCAGTGGGTACAATTTTGTATGAAGTTCCTATCCGAATGATTACTGGGAAATGCATGTTTATGACATCATGACTAACGAGTATGAATCTTATGGTTAGCTATTAAGGTTGAAAATTGTGTTACAAAATAAAGAGATAATTAAGTCTGAGGCACGCGTTCTCTCGGGGCGGCTGCTCATTCGTGCATAATGGACTTGGGGCGACGCGGCTGTCGCTTGACAAAACGTGGCTCGACTTTCACTCTCATTTCAAACAAGTCTAAACCTATAAAATATCAAGATCAGTATAACTGCTGGACATTAAAAAAACACAATATGCTTTCGTTTTACTTAACTAAATTAAAATTTACTACATGGTTATGAACTGCAGAACTATTTTGCTTATAACTTTTAACGTGTGCGGACACGTGCGTGTCTTGTGTGCTTTTTGAATAACTAACTTAGATAATGGTAGTTATTTACTAGGCTTGTTTCCCTTCTAAGGAAGTCTAATAGGTAGGTATATATTTTTTATAAAGTCATTTTGCGAACCAGTCATTTCCTCGCCTAAATGATCATCACAAGGATTCAAAACCAAAACCTCCAAATCGAATGGCAGTCATTGTACAAACTTACAAAGAAAAGAAGGCTAAACTACGTATAGGTAATGATAAGATTTTATACGTCAGTACTAAAAATAATAAAAAAGTACAAAATAACATTTATGAACCTCAAGTGATTATAACTAGTAGTACCTACCTATCATATTACAATAGTACTTTCATCTTTTTATATATTGTTTGTTACAACCATCCACTTCTGTCTTTGTTTTACTGCAATGTGTGGTTCCTTTAATGATTAAACATTCTGTACTGTACAATTTCTACGTGCACATCCTCCTCCAGTGTTGGCTAACAATCTGGATCTAATCTTGTTAAATAAATTAATTTCCAGGAAAGTAACTCTATTAATATTAATTTGATTTGATACCTATTAACGATTTCATTATCATCATTTCAGCCTAAAGACGTCCACTGCTGGACAAATACACTGCCCTAATATTTTTGATTTAAATGCATTTGAGATCAGATCAATAATTTTAATTTAAAATATGTGTCATTCAATATTACGGTACTTTTAAACTTTGAGCATAGTAATCACGACTAGAGTGTCGTAAAAAGATCATGGTCTGGAAAAGTAACCCGGTGCCACGAAACCAGTCAACAACGCAACATGTGTGCATTTTTTGCCCGCCCAAGGAGGCCGCGGGCACGAGGTTATACACCCATTATTACGTCCTTCCTACTTTCAATTATTATTATCGGGCGGCGGCACTGCACCTCACCCGCGACCGGGGAGGAGGAGAGAGGCGCAGCTGCTGCCTACCAATAATCAAGACCTGTCCCCGTTAGAGTGAGATAGAGCTAGAGCTGGCTAAATGAAAAGCCTAGCTGTTTTTGGATTATTCAATTTTACCAGCCATAATGCAGTTTAAATTATATACAAGAAAAATATTGATTAAACTTGGGCTAGTCCAAATCTTTTCTTTAGACAAAAAAATATCAAAAAAGCTAAAATTATAAACTAAGTTTGAAAGCGATAGGAGGCGGATCTACGAACATTGCCGAATACGTTCGCCTTTTGTCGGCGCCAGTACGCTCGCCGCAGTTTGGCGGCCGGTCGTGAGAATGGTGCGTCCTGTACGTGAACAAAGAAAATTTATTGTTTGTAAATGTGAAGTAGAGGATGTCGTCTGAGTCCACAAAAGTAAAGGTGGAATATATCAACGAGGACAAAAATAGCAAGGTAATTAGTGCAAGGTGAAAGGATATAGTGCTTATTGTGCAATACAGCAGACGCCGAGCGGGCAGCGGTCTCGTGTCGGCGACGCAGGGGGAGGGCGGGGCGAGTGCGGCCCCGGCCGTGTGGGGCCCGTCAGGCCACACGCAGGAGGTTGTGACCGCGTCACAAGCTACTCCCTTGCCGAAATGCATCAGCATCCTCCTCCAGTGTTAGCTAGCCTTTACTTCCTCATATAATGGATACGTTTTCCTGCGTTTTGTCAGTAATTGTAACCTTTCATAATCCATTGATATGCCAAGATGATGATAATTGTTCGACGCCATTTTAAGCCATTCTCAATTTGAGAAAGGTTACAGTGAAATATTATGTTCACATTATTGAATGTTTAGGAAAGTAAAGAATTAATCTTACCTCTATAATAATTAATCCGAGTTGTATGATTATTACCTACTTACGACTTTTGTGATAGCGTCACTGCGGCGTTAGCAACAGTATCAAAATCGGTCACGCGATTTTAGGTGGGTGGATCAAAGGGCGGCAGCGGCGGCCTCGCGTGCGACGACTCCCGACGGCACTTGTTAGGAAAAGGCGTGTCGACTCTGAACTACTAAAGTTGAAACTTCAGTTTGCATGACGAGTAGATAAACTTCATCACAAGTTAAGGGCTTAAATATATGACGCAATTTATAAAAAATGCTACTGTAAATTCATTAATATTTTCGATCGATTTAATGGATTCTTTGTAGCAATATTATTTTTATAATGTGTAGCTGGCAGTAAAGAGTTAACGCACGCAATATGCATAACTGAGTGAATGAGTTGATTGTCTATGAAATAAATCCGTTATTATTATTTTTGACATGTCGAAAAGACCGAGATGGGTGACATGATTAATTGTTAAAAAAAAAGAATAAAATAAAAACATTCGGACCGGACTGTTGTTGTTTGTTTTGAATAACGTGTAAATAAATGCATTTTTAATATTTATTAGAATATTGAATTTACAAAAAAAAAAAAATTTCATTTACCACCAAAAAGGTGTGTTCAAAGTTTTTAGTTTTTTAATAGTTCCTGCAATGGATGACGACGAGGTACGTAAAATAGACATTGCCATCGCAAATCACGCGTAAATATGAAACTCTGGGGCGTCTGGGGTGCCCTTTATCGAGAGGGCTTTGCGACTGTCGCCCTTGTATTCCTGCCTCTGCGAGCGAATCCGATCGATACATCCGTCTATGATTTATTATAGGTAGACTTCTATACGCAGCAGGTCCCTTCAAAAGGCCTCCTTGCGTTGCGTTGTTATGTTAACTACTGTCTGGCCTACCTACGACTTTATTAGAACGCTATAATGACTATTAATTTTCCTTTGTGCAAGCCTTCAGTTTGTTATATTCTACACACTCATACTTCTTTTGCACACTGCATAGTAATTAAGTTAATTACACCTACAAAGAGTTTTGAAGATGCTTTTAGTCAGGCTGAATCATTTCACAGAGGTCATAATCAGCTGGTTTTAGTAGGTTGTCTGGCTATGTTATGCAGGGCATTGTGAACCTTACTACTACTTCGTATAAGGTTTAAAACTCATCCTACAAACAAATTACAGGAATGTTTTTATATTTTTAGCAAAAACCATTTCTTCTGATGAACCTTAATGTACATATAAGTTTTTCATTCCAAAGGAAAACCATTATTAAGTACATAGACAAAACTGCACTGTGAAAACAGTATTTTATTTATTTTCATTGCGATTAAGAAATCATAGGTAGCAGAAAGTAGTTGTTCTAATCTAATAAAAATACTTTTGCATGGTATGTTATATAATATAACATATAACTTATATTATAAATAACAGTAATACCTGTTGCTAATCAGTTGTTGTTATACACATTATATTTAGTGGGCAACAACTATAGCTGTTTGTTTTCCACATATTTTATTATATTGTATGAGAGATTAGTTAAAATGAAAATGGCACTTTCATTGTCCTTCGATTATTATAAAGGTCTGAAATTTTCAATAACAATATAACAAGTCATAACATAACAACACAATTTTTTCTTCATAAGGGTCTTATTTCAAATCAAAATCAAAAGTAGCCTTTAAGACTTATACATTTTCAATTGTTTTGGGTTGTTCTCATTGTCGTCCGCCTTTTGGCATAGGCCTCCTCCAACTTTTGCCAGATACTCCTGTCAAGAGACTTCTTTCTCCATAACACCCTCGCACACTGGTATATCAAAATATACAGTTAGTGTAAGGAAAATAACTTGTCATAGAAAAGATATTTGTACTCAAAATAATGGAATTATGTACTTCATTATGATGGATGTATTAGCAACCTTCTCTCAGTTGTTTTTGGTATAGGGTTCAGTATGTATTACACTTAACAAGTGGCGGAAAGCTAGTACATTATAATATTCTACTTGTCTTATTTTGTTTTTTTTTTTTACCCAGATTAAGAAAAATATTGGTTGATTACAGTGATAATGACATAGGAATTCCTCTAATATTATAAATGCAAAAGTTTGTGAGGATGGATTGGATGTTTGTCACTCTTCACACAAAAACTACTGAATGGATTTTAATGAGACTTTACAATAATATAGCTTATACAATTTGATTGAAGCTTATACATCACATTTAGGCTACCTTATACTGCGGGTAACTCCTTTATTCCCGGAGTTAGAGGTTGCGGCGCACGATCGGTCGCGGTGGAGGAGTATGCTGAGAGCCCTATGTCCCTGATTAGGGACTACAGGATGAGAAGAAGAAGAAGAACTCCTTTATTCCCATGGCAAAAAGTTGTTAGTGCGGTGGAGCCATGGGGCAGAAAGCTAGTTATTATTATTACATAGAAAAATGTGGAAGACTGGTCTGCTCTAGTCGATTGGCGATTGTTTTATTAGTTACTAGCTGCCTCGCCCGCGGCTACGCTCGCGTTGGTTTTCGACTTTTCCCTGTACCATTTCTATCCCTGTAATAAAATTTAATTACAACTTTTTGCCCATCTACCATTTTTCCCGTGGGAATAGTTTTTCCCCCCGGTAAAAGGTAGCCTTTATCCATGCCCAAAATCTTTCATATCCCTGTACCAAGTTTCATCGGAAATTTCCGCCCGCCCTTTCAATTTTACCGTGGGAATGAGGCATTTTACCGCACTATAAGTTAGCCTTAATCCATCCCTAAGATCTATTCTATATCTGTTCCAAGTTTCACCAAAACTTCCCGCGCGACTTCCCGTGGGAATAAGGTATTTTCCCGCGGTAAGAGTTAGTCTATTCTATATTCTTAGGTTAAATATATCTTTGTACTAATCTTCATCAAAACTTTTCATCTGTACTACTATTTTTCCCTTGGGAAAAAGGATTTTCCCGCGGTAAAAGGCGACCTTTATACATCCCCAGGGTTTATTTTATCTCTGTACCAAGTTTCGTCAAAAAAATCCACTCGCACTGCCATTTTTCCCGTAGGAATGAGGAGTTTTACCGCGGTAAAAGGTAGCTTATATGCATCTCCAATGTCTATTCTATCATACCCCAAGCTCAGATTGGTGATACCAAGTTTCATCAAGTTTCCGCCCCACGGCTCTACCCGCGCTTATAGTCATTCCCGTGGGAATGAGGTATTTTCCCGAGGTAAAAAGTAGCCTATGTCCGTCCCCAATACTCTCCAAGGTCTATTCTATCTCCATACCAAGTTTCATCAAAATCGGTTCAGTGGTTTTGGCGTGAAAGCGTAACAGACAGACAGACAGACAGAGTTACTTTCGCATTTATAATATAATAGTAGTAAGGATATTATGTAGTTTAAATTTTCTACTTTGACTGGTTGCCTTCCTCTAATTGCATATTTCGTTTGCACTCTTTGTTATATTAATCAAATTGTATAAAATAATAATTATGTAAAAATATTTTGAAAAGATGCAACGTCGTTGGGTTTTCATCCGGAGAGTTCTTTACAGAAGACAGCCAAATCGTGAACTCTCCTCGACGTCGAAAAGTGATTTGTTAAATCTTACTTTGAATAAACACATTTTGAATTTTGAATGTTATCTTTGCAGGAAAGCAGCAGCGGTTCTGACTCGCCCCTGGCGCTGCTGGCGGCGACCTGTAGCCGGCTCGGCGGCTCCAGCATGGGGCCCGACCAGCAGACGCAGGATTCCAAGGAACCCCAGCTCTACAGTTAGTATAGTCTCTAGCTCATACCAGGGTCGCAGGAAAGCAGCTGTTCAGACTCGTCTACTCCAGCATGAGACCAGGATTCCAAGGAACCACAGCTCTACAGTTAGTATAGTTTCTAGCTCATACCAGGGTCGCAGGAAAGCAGCTGTTCAGACTCGTCTACTCCAGCATGGGACCAGCAGACGCAGGATTCCAAGGAACCACAGCTCTACAGTTAGTATAGTCTCTAGCTCATACCAGGATTGCAGGAAAGCAGCTGTTCAGATTTGTCTACTCCAGCATGGGACCAGCTGACGCAGGATTCCAAGGAACTCCAGCTCTACAGTTAGTATAGTTTCTAGCTCATACCAGGATCGCAGGAAAGCAACTGTTCAGACTTGTCTACTCCAGCATGGGACCAGCTGACGCAGGACTCCAAGAAACCTCAGCTCTACAGTTAGTATAGTCTCTAGCTCATACCAGGGTCGCAGGAAAGCAGCTGTTCAGACTCGTCTACTCCAGCATGGGACCAGCAGACGCAGGATTCCAAGGAACCACAGCTCTACAGTTAGTATAGTCTCTAGCTCATACCAGGATTGCAGGAAAGCAGCTGTTCAGATTTGTCTACTCCAGCATGGGACCAGCTGACGCAGGATTCCAAGGAACTCCAGCTCTACAGTTAGTATAGTTTCTAGCTCATACCAGGATCGCAGGAAAGCAACTGTTCAGACTTGTCTACTCCAGCATGGGACCAGCTGACGCAGGACTCCAAGAAACCTCAGCTCTACAGTTAGTATAGTCTCTAGCTCATACCAGGGTCGCAGGAAAGCAGCTGTTCAGACTCGTCTACTCCAGCATGGGACCAGCAGACGCAGGATTCCAAGGAACCACAGCTCTACAGTTAGTATAGTCTCTAGCTCATACCAGGATTGCAGGAAAGCAGCTGTTCAGATTTGTCTACTCCAGCATGGGACCAGCTGACGCAGGATTCCAAGGAACTCCAGCTCTACAGTTAGTATAGTTTCTAGCTCATACCAGGATCGCAGGAAAGCAACTGTTCAGACTTGTCTACTCCAGCATGGGACCAGCTGATGCAGGACTCCAAGGAACCTCAGCTCTACAGTTAGTGTAGTTTCTAGCTCATACCAGGGTTGCAGGAAAGCAGCTGTTCAGACTTGTCTACTCCAGCATGGGACCAGCTGACGCAGGATTCCAAGGAACCACAGCTCTACAGTTAGTATAGTCTCTAGCTCATACCAGGATCGCAGGAAAGCAGCTGTTCAGACTCGTCTACTCCAGCATGGGACCAGCAGATGAAGGATGTCAAGGAATCCCATCTCTACAGTTAGTATACTTCCCAGTTTATACTATGTAGCTCGATCAGTATTTATCTAGGTAAATAAACACTTTTTTGTATTTGAGCTATACAATCTTTAATAGGGAGGTATACAGGGTATTTCTGTTCGTATTTTGGCTCATATAATGATTTTCCTTTTGACATAAGGTTGATTTTTGTATTGAAAACTTTTTCAATACATTTATCGTTATTATATTCCTTTCTTAATGTAACATACTACATTATATTATATTACAATCAAATTAAACGCACAGGTCCACAACAACAACAGCAGGCGCAACAACAGGCTCAACAACAGCAAGCGCAACAACAGCAAGCTCAACAACAAGCCCAACAACAACAGCAGCAGCAACAACAACAACAACAGCAAGCGCAACAACAACAACAACAGCAGCAGCAGCAGCAAGCGCAACAACAAGCCCAGCAGCAACAACAAGCACAGCAGCAGGCGCAACAACAAGCACAATTGATTCAGCAACATGTAAGTAACAGATTACCTAAGTCTGTTTAATTTGAAGGAGGATTTGTTTTTGTATAAGGGATAATTAGTTACCCTAGATTCCATTACATAGTTAGTTGAAAAAAAAGGAAAGAACCAGGCCTCCGTCATTTCATGTTCTTGCGCGCTATAACTACCTACCGTCCGGCCGAGCGGTCTCGGGCCTACTGCGGACCAATTCCCCATTCCCTAAACGTGTTAGTAGAGTGGCGCAATACACGAGAGAAAGAGATGCAGCAACTACTTCTTTTCGCCTAGCGCCGTGCGATCTGAATTGCACTTCATTATAACGGAGCTAGGGTTGCAATTTATATGAATTACGTCGCCTAGTGCAGCTTCTGTAGGGACTACTATTTAGTATTCTGTGAAAGAAGGGGACAAACGAAATCGTCTTTATGAATTTGTTTCCTTTCCTCTTATTCCTCATATAAAATGGTATGAGTGTTCCAGGTGCAACAAGGAGACGCGGCGACGCTGGCCGCTATCCAGCAGCAGTACCTTCAGCAGCAGCAGCCGCAGCTCAGGGTCATCAGCTCGGCAGTCGTCCAGCAGTTGAGGGCGCAAGGCCTTAGCGTGAGTTTGTCATTCTTTCACACTGAAACTCACCAATAACTCAGATGTTTTAGTCTGTTTTACACAGGAATAAGATAACAAGGCCTTTCTGTGAGTTTGTCATTCTTTCACACTGAAACTCACCAAAGGGTTATCTTGATTTTTTTGCACAGGAACAGATAGGGGGCTGGAATGTGATAGGTTACTTTTTACCCCGGGAAAAGGTCTTGTTCTCACAGGAAAAGTCGAAAAACAACGCGAGTGTAACCGCGGGCGGACAGCTCTGCTAGTTAATCATACTAATACTATAAAGAGGAAAGATTTGTATTTGTGTGTGTGTGTTTGTGTGTGTGTGTGTGTGTGTATGTTTGTAATGAATAAACACAAAACTACTGAACCGATTTCAAAAATTCTTTCACCGTTGGAAAGCTACATTCACCCTGAGCAACATAGGATACCTTTTACCGCGGGAAAATGCCTCATTCCCCCAGGAAAAACTGTTAACGCCGGCGGAGCCGCGGTGGAAAGCTAGTAGTTAATAATAAGCCGTCTTCAAAAGTCGATAAGTGTGCTCCACGTCAGTAACAGCGCCATCTAGTGTTTTTTTGCAGCACTAATAAGAGGTATAGTTTTTATCATAACACTAAATTAAAAATTTAATAACCCCCGACAAAAAACCGTTACTTGATCCTTTCAACAACTAGAAAAGAGCTGATAGTCTTCAAATGGCTGAAGATATTTTCTTGGATCATAGCTAAGAACACTCTCGATTGTTACACCTTGCAAACAAAAAAACTAGATCAAAATCGGCGCATCCGTTTAGGAGCTACGATGCCACAGACAGACAGACAGACAGACAGACAGACAGACAGACAGACACACACGTCAAACTTATAACACCCCTCTTTTTCGTCGGGGGTTAAAAAGCGTTTAAATTGAAATTCACATGTAGGGTCCTTAACGAGAGGAATATTCATCTTTAAATACTGTAGTGCTGTAGAAGTATGCTTCATTATAGACCAATAGATCATGAAATGAAGTTAAAAAGTAAAGATGGTGTCTCAAAATTATTATTTTATTTGTTTACTTTTTCAGGGTAATGAATTATCAGCAGCGATTGTGAATGCGGCGAGTTCGGTGCCAAGTGGAATCCCAGTACAACAACCACAGGTAATAAAAAAAACAGTAAAATAACTCAAAGAAAAAAACATCGCCGTCCATCGCCATCAAAATTGCAGTCCCATTTTTGAATCGTTCATGTTGTGGCGACGCGCCACATACTACGTCATTATAAGAGCGACCTAGAAGCCGAGGCCTCAAACGCGCTATCAGAGTTTTCGCAAGACATTGAACAAATACAAGTTCCAACGAAATACAGTAGGACCGCGGTCCCCGGGCTCACCACCATGCCGCCAGGCCCGGCGCACTCCTCGCCAGAGCTCCTGAATGTACCTACGCCGGGAGCCCCGAATACGGGGCCATTTAGTAGGAAAAACGCGCGCGCTTGTGAAAACGCTATTATTTAGTCTGTGGTAATACGGACTCTCGCGACGCGGTCTTAAGGTGCATTTTGTTTTAACACGAGCGCAACGACCAAGTCCGGTGAAGCTTGATCCGTCGTACATTTTCGACTCAAGCATAGGTCAAAAAAAAAAAGAAAAAAGAGCGCAACGACAAACGGTAGGCTATTATAGCCAGGGTCACGTTCGACGCGTTCAATGTAATTTGAACGTTAGTGGCGTGGTTCGCACGTTTGCTATCAGAGAGTGCGCCTTCTGTACCTAGTACTATTATTTATTCTGTGCCCCAAGGAAGATCTTCCCTTTGCTTCCAAAATGTTTTGTCTGTGGTCTGTTATGTTATAAATGAATGGTGTGTTTGTGCAGGTGATATCGATGCAGCAGCTGCAGTCGCTGCTGGGCGGCGGCGTGGTGTCGCAGGAAGGCGCCACCTACCAGAGCACGCCGCAACAACTGCTGCAGATACACCCACAACTGCTACAGGTTACTTGATAATCATATTTGGGACATCTCACACACGGCCATCTGACCCCAAACTAGGCAGAGCCTGTACTATGGGTGCCAGACAGCTGATATACACACATATATAAATATACAACACCCAGACACATGACGAACACAAGTGCTCATCACACGAATGTTTGCCCTGGGCGGTATTCGAACCCGCGACCCTGTGCTCAGTAGGCAGACGTACAGTAAGCTGACGAATGAGGTGACCCCCCCGCCGACACGCCACGCTACTTTCGCCACGCTGTAACTTAGAGAGACCGTTGAAATAAGGCAACACATTCTTAACTACACTGATGAAGTTTTATTAGCCATTAGTTCGTTATTTTCTGCCCCTTTGTAGCGATAGATGGCGCTTAACGGCGTCTCGGGGGGGGGTCACCTCATTCGTTACTACCAACTAGGCTACGGGGCCGTCCAATTGTTATAACTCTACTCCGCATATAATCATGTCCTCTCAGACTATAGAGACGTAATACATCATGCAAATCAGAAACAAATCCTGTCAGCTAGCTGAGGTGCGGGGTGAGGTTGTCTCGGTTTTTTTTTGACGTGACAACGTCTTATAATTCGATGGAGCCGGCTGCACGCACGAAAAAACATGACGCAATGCGGCGTTACCGCGCGACTGAGGCGTTCCATTTAAGACTTGAAGTGCAAGCGAGAGCGCGGAACGAGCGATAAAGAGGCACAATCGTTGTCACGTTCAACTATCGTCAGTAAACCGACTTTACAGACAACCGCTTTTTTTTATATTACGCTCTACCTCCAACATTATCGGACCCTGTATTTGCTATTACGTTCAAATGCAAATACTACTGTTCCTCTAGTCTGGTCTCTCATATAATGCCTCTTACTCTTCTTTCTGCATACTGTTTCTTTCTTTCATTCATTCTTCACCGTTTCCTTCTCTCGGGGCGGCTCGATGAAGCATCGAACCGAGGGCCCAGCGCGGTGATACGGAAAAACACTGTGAAGGAGACGACTCCTGAGGGACTCCGTCTCTGATTATAAAAACATAGCTTCCCGCCGCGGCTCCGCCCGCGTTAATAGTTTTTCCCGTGGGAATGAGGAATTTTCCTGCGGTAAAAGTTAACCTATGTTCTTCCGCAAGGTCTATTCTATTTTTGTGCCAACTCCGCCCGCTTTAACAATTTTTCCCGAAGGAATGAGAAAATTTCCCGCGGTAAATTGTAGCCTATGTTCTTTCCTAAGGTATATTCTAACTTTGAGCCAAGTTTCACCAAAATCGGTTCAGTACATTCGGAGCATTTTCAATTATTAGGAATATTTTACGTATTTTTTTTTACACCTTGGGTTACATTATTGAAGTTTTAGTAAGGATCCCTAATTTTTTTGAAAATAAAATGTAGCCTATGTTACTCAGGGTGAATGTAGCTTCCCAACAGTGAAAGAATTTTTGAAATCGGTTCAGTAGTTTCGGAGCCTATTCGATGCAAACAAACAAACAAATAATCAAACCTTTCCTCTTTATAATATTAATATTATAATTCCTCTTTATAATATTTATATAGATGAAGGAGACGACGAACTCACTCGCGAAATCTACAACTTACAGAGCCAATAGAGATGGTCGCATTGACATTAATTATATGGTGTGTTTACAGCAGCAGGTGGGCAACGCGTATGGAGGGTGCGTGGTGGGCGGCGTGGGCGGCGTGGGCGGCGTGGGCCCCATGCAGGCCGTCACCGTGGACGGACAGGAAGCGCTCTTCATACCCGCGCAGCACGCACAGGTAACATTAAATAATAACACTTAAGCCCGACCAAAAAAATAAAAACTCGCCATATTGCGGAAATCAATAGAACTAATTTTATAAAAAATGAATTGAAATGAAGAGTCGTTCGGCAACTCGTCCCAAAACAAACTCGTCCCATTGGGAAAACGAAGTTTCTGGACTGGAACTACGAATGGGACGAGTTTGTTTTGGGACGAGTTGCCGAACGACCCGAAACCTTTTGTTCCGTTTTCTGAGAGGCTTCCAACTGGACATCGAATTTCGTGGCTAGTACCGCAAGTACCGCAAGGATAAATATTGGTCCTATCTTGTTTCTAGTATATATTGCTGATTTATTTTGATATGCCAGTAGCAAATCTTTACTTTTCTTAATAAGTATCTTTTTTTATCCAGAACTTTTCAGGCATGGGCCAAGTGAGCTTTGTAAATGGTCAGCTAGTCAGAACTCCAGTGCTTCCTGCTGGGTTCCTACAAAATGTTATGCATCTACCCACTGGTGAGTCTTAGTCATAGATGATAATTTTATTTTTGTACAGAATTGTCTTACGATGGTTTAGAAAACTTGCTATAGTCATCCCATAAATAGGATCCACAGCTTGGGTTTAGTGTGAAATCATGGAATATAGAATAGTTATTAATTATTAATAAGTAATAGTATTATAAAACCTTTCACCTATACTAGCTTCGGGATTGCTTCAGATTGACATTTCCATTTCATGAACTTTGCTTAATTTAAATGAACTTTAAAATTCTATCTCTTAAAACATAATCACTCTTTTTCGTTGGTCTAATTTTCTAAATCATTATTGGTGTTTGTTCTAAACATTGATGTTGTTGCATGAATATTAAATGTCAATGTCCAAAATTGTTTTCTTTTTTATTAAAAAACTGTTTTCATCTAGTTACTTCATTTTTAGATGTACGTCGATCGCACTGTTCCAAGTATAATGATTTTATTTATAGATTTTAGTCAAATATGATTTATGTTTCACTCACTTGAAAGATTTTTCGACATTCATACAGTAACGCTCTAAATCTAAATTAAGTCCGCTACTCCTACTTTTATTTTTGAATAAGAGCGTAGTTTTAGAGCTAGTAAAATTTTAAGTTGATATCTCGAAATGTGAACTATCACTAAGGGGGAAGGGAGGTGTTTGACAGACCTTAACTTACATACATACATAAACTCACGCCTCTTTCCCGGAGGGGTAGGCAGAGACCACTTCCTTCCACTTGCTACGATCCAAACATACTTCTTTCGCTTCATCCACACTCATTAATCTCCTCATACATGCTCGTCGGTTTAGAGTAGGTACTTTTGACCCGACCTTTTTTCAGAACGTCCCCTATTTGGTTTTGGAACGTTCGTCTTGGTCTTCCCCTTCCAACGCTTCCTTCCACTCTCGCCTTATAAAATCTGTTTAGTCAATCTCTCTTCACTCATTCTCTTCACGTGACCAAACTTAAGACAGCAATTTAATATCATTATCCGTTTTTTTAAAAGGTAATACCACGTAATACCGATTCTAATTATAAATCGAGTGTTACTATTCAATTAATAGTAAAAAGATACTTTGAAAAAGACAGACTTATTTAAATGTCCAATCAGGGCATAGGTAGCCATTAATAAACCCCCCACACTGGCGTCTTTCGAGCGTTTTATCAGCGTCGTTGCTGCGTTAGCGTTGCGTTTTTTGGAACACAATTTTTTTCGCGAACATAACTTTCTTTTGTTTCACTCGCTTTCCTGTCTGGAAAGACGCTCGAAAGACGCTATGCGGGGGGTCTGTTAAAGAAAAAATAGTTTTGAAAAGGACAGACGGTTTAAATTAAGAATCAGAGCGTTACCATTAAGTACTAGAAAAAAAAACTTTGAAAAGCGCAGACCGATTTAAATTAAGAACAGAACGTTATAAAAAAAAAGGAACGCTGCGATCGACGCGCCCACCCACCGCATGGCTTGTACTATCTCATACTAATCTGTGTTTCGGCGCGCGCTAACAGAGCAACAGACGACCTTGACGCTCCCAGGCACTAACCTTAGCATTCCCCTGAGCGCGCTCGGCAACCAGCCGGTGCTGCTGCCGGGGTCGAACCTGTCGCTCCCGGTCAGTGCGCCCCTCACCATCCCTAGCGGAGCGGGCAGCGTCACCGTGCAGATCAACGATAAGGGGAAAGATGCCAAGACGGACACTAATATGCAGCAAGGTTGGTCGGTCTAACAACTCTTTGTAAACGCTCTCGGTATATTTGTTACAGTTAAAACCAGTTTTTAGATAGAACGCGTTTTTCCTAGTTAGAACTAGGTTTTACTTTATGGCTTTGTTAATACTAGAATTAACCAATGCTCAAAATTGAATATCAGTTAAAACTAGTTCTTACTAGACAAAACGCGTTTAATATTATATAATATCCATTTATTCTTTAATATCCATGTGTAACCTAACACGAAGGGTATGGCAAACGATCTGGGCTCGCTACGCTCGCCCACATCGCTTCTGCCATACCCTTCGAACCTATACTATCCGAAGTAGGGGTGCCCTGAACTCCCGTGCACCCGCCTATTAATGAGTTGAACGTACAACTAGTTTTATCTGAAAATCAAATGAATCAGTAGTAATTTCTAGTATTAACAAAGCCATAAAGTAAAACCTAGTTCTAACTAGGAAAAACGCATTCTATCTAAAAACTGGTTTTAACTGTGACATATATACAAAGTGAAATTTAATTGGCTGTTTATCAGCAACATTGTGGTAGTAACAATGAAACTGAACAACTTTCACTCAGGAACATAGGTTGAAATCTCAAAATTAAAATTCAATTTGTCATACAAAGTGGCCGGTGTGACTATAGTTTATATCATGGTCCAAGAAAACAAAGTCGTACAATTAGACCACGTGACTGACACAAGCCTACGTCATTTTGCGCTGTTCATCCTTGTCTATTACACGCATTCGACAAGGATGAACAGGCAAAATGACGTAGAAATGACTTAGGCTTGTGTCAGTCACGTGGTCTAATTGTACGACCTTGTTTTCTTGGACCATGGTATATAAGAAATATTTTTTGAGATTTCATCCTATGTAAGCATAAGCTCATTTCGCTAGCTCTTCAAGTACCCACCCAACACTGAATTAGGAAATCTTTTCAAAATAATAATAAGCGTTTACAAAGAGTTCTTTCTCAAATCAATTCCTGAAGCTTATTTACTTGCAATGTTAACTTTCTTTGCTTGGTGTTTTATTTTCATCGCGCACCGCCATTGCCATTGTCACCATCACCCCATAATAATTACCATGTTATACCTAGATCTATGGTTTGGCTAATTATCCACGGCATATGCTGAACACTGCACTGTAGATAATATTTAAAGGATTTTGGAGGATACATTGTGTACATTGCTTTGTCGATATGACAAACATTTTAATAGGTCACATTTGAGACTAAATGGTCACGTAATGGACACCAAATTGTACTTGTAAATAGATCCCTGATTGTGTGATGTTTTTTTTATTAGCTATTTAGATTTAGTTATGAACGTTGAGGGCTCGGATGTCAAATCTATTTTAAGATCTTAGTGCAAATTCATTTTGTTCACAGATAATAATAATGATAATCTGTGGGGACATCTCACACACGACCATCTTGACCTCAAACTAGCGTAGCCGTTGATATAAAATGTAAAGCCTGACAAAAGAAATAAAAACCTCGCCGCCTGATTTCTGATATTACAGATTTTCAGTGGAACTTTTTATTTTTCTGGACAGGCTTTATGTATACATGCGTGCGTGTGTAAAAAGACCTCATTAATTATGATAATTTTTCTGGTCAATTTTATATGCGGTCAATTGTCTTGTTTCCATTTTAAATAACGCATTTAAAGTGGATCAAGTGATAACCGTTGTGTTGTTCAGGCGGCGGCGTGGCTGTCCGCAGCGGCGTGGGTGGCGTGGGCGGTGTGGGCGGCGTGGGCGTGGGCATGGTGCCCGTGCAAGTGCCGGTGAGCGTGGCCAATGGACACACGGTGTACCAGACCGTACACATGCCACTGCAACATCTGCAGATCATACCGCAACTGCATCAGGTAAGCTACACTCAATAACAAATACCATAGTATCATTTTGTCAACACTTGGGCTGCGTCGTGTAACGTCACGGCGACGCCACGGCATGGCGCCGTACCGTGACACGGTGCCGCGGACGGTGTGCCAATTCCGCAGTTGTTGTAGTCGAACTTGCTTGCGCATGGATATGGATCTCAAAAGGATTATTCTCGTATTATATCTAGAAGATTTAAAAATAATAATAATTCTGCATACAATCTGTCCAATTGAAATTACTATTTTGTATGGGAGTGTCCAATATTATGCCGATGCAACTGACTACAGTTGACAGTATCAGGGTATAACAAATGGCATCAGACAAATGTAGTCGTTACGAGAGTCTTGGCAAAAGTCTCCTAGGCAAAGTTTTCAGGTGGGTTAACCTCTAAATCCTCAGGATAAGCAAGCCTTAATACAATGCCTTATAATATACCAATGTATATTAATTGTAATTGTAATTGTATTATAATGTAATTGTATGGGACTTTGTACCTGAAATAAATGAATTTTAATTTCATTTTTTTTAAATTTTTTAATTAAATTGTGATTCGTTTGGTTCCAGATGCAACAACCTCAAGTGGCGAACGTCCTTACGCCGTCCGGTCAAATACAGCAGATACAGATCGCATCCTTGGCTAATGTACAGGTACAACTAGAAAATGTTTAACATTCTACACCATGTCTTTAGCATTGAAATACTATATCAAAACAGTAGCCACAAACAAATATGTAGTTTTAAATAACTTTTATAACACAAACCAGACCACCTTTTCGCTACTAATGAAATGTTCATAGCTCGTCACTTTGAGCTGTCAAAATTCGGTCGCAATGTTTATTTTTAATTGACCTATGCTTGTGTCGAAAAGGTACGACCAATCCGTTTCCGTGTTACAGGATATATCCTCGAATATCAGATCGCATTCACGCGCCTCATGATTTTGTGCGTTCGAGTCAAGTTTACCAATATTTATGCCATTTTTAATCGAAGCTTACATTAAAAACATTAAGCCCGCATCTTCGCATAAGCTATTAGGAGGTACCTCGAAAATTAAGTAAACCCCGACCAGAGAAATAAAAAACCTCGCCATATTGCGGAATTTCAATGGAACTAATTTTATAAGGGAAATTGTTGCCATAGTCGTAAAAAAAGCACGTGGCGCCCCCAGAGCAGGTTTTTATTTCTTTGGTCAGGCATGTATTTATGCTGTTGTCATTCCATAAACATGCAGATATTTTGACACATAAACAAGTGACTGGTGGAAATGATGGAGTTCCAATAGTAGTAGAGCTGTATATAAATGCGGGGTTGTGGTTTGTTTGTCAGGCGGGCCAGCAGTCGCAGGCGCAGGTCAGCCAGGCGCCCACGCCCGCCACCATCACGCTGCAGGTACGGGGGAGGACGGATAGTGTTTTCTCAACTCACACTGGCGACCGAACTCACTTTACACATCTTCATGGCATATTGGCTTTAATCTCCTACTCCTAACGCACATATTCTTATTGGTGCATAAGAATATGTGCGCAAACGGAGCGTACTTGCGCGACATCTCGATGGAAATGTGTGCGTTACTTTGTGGATATAGGGATCAATATACCATGTGTAAATTTTTTTAAAGTAAGCTTAATTTGCGCCAGTGTTAGTTGAACCTTTTTATGTTAGTGCTCCGTAACGCGCCAAGATCGATCATCGCTGATGTGAAATATACGTAATGATTTAGAAATTGTACATTTTTTTACAATAATTTCACATTGAAATCACTGACACTTTTTTAACTTTGCTTGCCTAATAGAGTCGTCATCAAGTTAATTAAATCTTAGAACTATTAAAACTTCAAAGCACAATAAGACTTGAGGTCATAAACAGCTTAATGGCTGCTTATTGGGCCCGAATCTACATATTCGCTCTAACTTAAATTTAAAAACCATTATGTCACTTTCACCTTCATACTCGTAAGAACGAAACGTCAAACATCGATTTTACGCGTAGTTTTTATAGTTTAGCAGGCATGCGAAAACATCCCACTTAAATTAAGCTGAATTTGACAGCTTTTGCTTATTTTAAACTAGCGACCCGCCCCGGCTCCGCACGGGAAAATGGTTATTGTGGGTTATTCTTAAGTATATTATGCATGTATTATACATATAAACCTTCCTCTTGAATTACTCTATTAAACAAAACCGCATCAAAATCCGTTGCGTAGTTTTAAAGATTTAAGCATACATAGGGACATAGGGACAGAGAAATCGACTTTGTTTTATACTATGTAGTGATATAGTTCAAAATTAGATTCATTCATCTCCCATCATTTTAGATTCCCATATGAAGAAAAAGACCAACAACTTAAAGTTAAAGATTTTAGCGGCCACGACGTAAAATACACTCTGAAACATGACTGTTGGTAAACTCGGGGCCTAAGCATCGTAACACCGTTTATTATGCGCGTTAAAGTTTGCTGACTACGTTCTTGGCGCGTCTCGGAATGCAGAGTAAAGGGAAGAAGACAATGATCTTGTCAGTTAGTACACAATACAACGCTCTTTTTGTTTGTTTTTTTATTTAGTTTTAGGTTTATGCTTGGTTGCACGTATTTGTTTTTTAATATTGGTTTGGTAATCTAATAATTGGTATGGTTTGCTTGTTTAAATTGTGTGAAAAATATTTTATTTATTTGAGTTTATATTATAATTTTATATTAGTTGTTATTTTTAGTATTTTGTTTGGTTTGGGATATTCAATTTCTTGAATAGGTATTCAGGTCATACTTGATATTTTGATTAAATCCTAAATCTGAAATCTTTACCCTGTTGTTACTAGCCAAACACACTAGTTTCTTTTTATTAAAATTTTCCAGATTTAACCCAGAAGTGATGAAATGGTTACGTAAATGCCAGTTTTCAACAATGCCGAGAGTAGTGTGAAGTAGTGCCTAAGTCTTTTGTAGTGTTTAAGAAATTAATATAATTAATAACTTAATAGATCATTTACAAAACCACCCCAGCCAGATGCGCCCAACCAAATCCTACTGTAATGTGACGTGGATGGATGGTGTTGGGCATCTTGCATATTCATCATCACCTCATCATAAGTAGCATCAAGTCAAGTCTTGAAAATAACTCGTGGGAATCACTTAGAATCCTCCATAAGAGCTGAGGATCTTCAAATGGCTAAAATGGTTCAAGCCTAGCTAAGAATACTCTATAAAGTCTTTTTAATACAGTTGCTCAAAAAGTGGCGTATTGCAGGGTCGTATAGCGTTCGGGAAGTGGACTATTACACACGCGTGCTTTTTCTTTACCTTTCCCGCACTCGTGCGTTATCTTTCCCAACTGTCAAAATAATGTCTATTAAAAAGAAAAACCAACCATGAAGTTTTTATTTAAAAAATTCATAGAAGTTTTTATGTTTCATGCAAATACGTATATTTCTAAAAAGAAGCTACTAATTTGTTAAATATCAGATTTAATGATTTAATTGAATGAGTTACGTTAGGTTTCATTTTAATTCATCTTATTAAACATTTTCATTTCATATCAATAAAAACATTTGAAGACTTGGCTGTATGGGCATAGTTCCCTTTGTCTACCAGAATGGGTGAAGAAAAAAAATCTCTGCTTATATTCTACGGATGGCGTCATTTTTTTTTATTATGTTTTTATTATTTTATTAAATTGCTTCATTTTTTCGCAACTGTATTAAAAATAGTCGTTCAGTACACGTGCGGAACCGTCATTGCAACTCGTTCCGACTGTCTACCTTTTGTCGGAACTCTTTGCAATGACAGCCTTTCCGCACTTGTAATGAAATATACTATTTTTGAAAGAAAACAACTATGTACATCAAAATGATCATTTTCTTGAATTTATCGCTTTTGTAATTACTTCGTCGATAGGTTTTTTAACTCTTTTAACATTTACGAAACTAATTTGAGTATTTCTGAATTATGCGAGTTTAATTAATTTTCGAAATTTTACCTCTTATGGGTGTTTAAACAAACAGAAATAGACAGAAATACTTTCAAATAATAGACGATGCCCATCCGTTCGGCAGCTACAATATCATAGACCGACAACACAAATCAAACGTATAAAACCGCTCTTTTTATGCCAGGGTTTAAAAGAGAGATTCCATTAAGCATACGCGTTGGTTAGTAAAAAAAAACGTTGGCTAGTAAAAATAATAACGTTGGCTAGTAAAAATAATAACGTTGGCTAGTAAAAAAAAATAACGTTGGCTAGTGAAATAAATAACGTTGGCTTGGGGACGAAGGCGGTGCCGGCGGGGGAGGTGCAGCAGGGCGTGCAGGGGGTCTCCCCGCAGATGATCTCCTCCCCGCAGCAGCTCACCGTCATCCCCGCACACGCCAACGTACGAAACATCGTGCAGGTACACATAGGGCGTTACAGGTGCCGCTGGGACCACGGCCGGTCGCAAGTCACACATCCTCAAGGTACACAAAAACTGGTATAGATAGAACATTGTAAGGATCATGGCATAGTCGTCACCATAGATGCCGGCGTGTAAAACTTCTTGCAGGTAAACATAGGGCGTTACAGGTGCCGCTGGGACCACGGCCGGTCACAAGTCACACATCCTAAAGGTACACAAAAACTGGTATAGATAGAACATTGCAAGGATCATGGCATAGTCGTCCGTCACCGCAGATTCTAACGTGTACACATAAGGCATTGCCAGGTGCCGCTAAGACCATGGACGGTCACGCGTCACACATCCACATACAATAACGTCGCTGCGCCTGACAAGTTCCAGTTGTGTTTTATGTAAGGTTTTGGGAAATAGCAAAAAACATATTTTTAAGTTAATGAAAGAAAATAATAGAAAATTTTTATTACAGCATCAAAGATGTTTATTAAAGACATATTACAAATATAAAATAGGACATAAATATTTCATATATATGGAGCTAGAATTTTTTAACGACAAAAAGTGCACATAACTGGTTTGAAACTGCATAGAAAAATAATGTATGTGCATTATTATACACATAAAGGATTTGACAATGTGCCGTTTTTCTTATATTAATGTTTATCATTATGTGATTTTTTGGTTTCTCTATGAACAAGATAACAATTTTATAGAATATAATAATTAGGAAACTAGAATTTACCTATAAAATAATCCGTCATTCTTATACGACCAGTCGTACGATTAAAAATAATCAGATCTTATAATAACTTATGGCCACTGTTTATCTTATCACTTTATTCTTAGTATGTAACTCTTATTGCTTGCACATAATAAGATTTTCACAAATAACTTAGGAATGAAATGTACACAAAGGCGGTCTTATCGCTACTTAGCGATCTCTTCCAGACAACCTTCATTTAAGTTCTAGCATTATTGCCTTGCTCTAAAGCATCTCATCTATACTAACCGAGCTCAAGATTCCAGTAAGACTCAATACTACATGCTTACAGAGAAGCTTTGAGTTCTTTGGGCACATTGCCAGAAGGAGAAGTGACAACTTAGGCCTAGAGGCAGAAACCCAATGCTGGTCAGATCAGATCCGCTCTACCCTAAACACCTCAGTTTGTGATGCGATTCACGCGGCCGAGTGCCGAGGATAGAGTGACCTGGCGAAAATAGTCCAGACGAAGATCATTCAGCGAGATCACCACCCTCAGCATTGAGACAAACGACGCAAGGAGGAGGAAAGCACTTAGTAAAAGAAGCGTTAAATAATTTCGTTGAGCTTAAGATTATGATTTTGATTTGGGTATCCTCAAGACCACTGCGACCCATGATGGATCTATTGTAGTCAGCCCATATATGCTACATAGCCTCTCCAAAACCTACAGGCTTTGAAGAAGCTGGCGGTTTTGGTGGGATAAGGTTCGGGATTCTTGGAGAAAAAGCTTGTGCGCTTCCAGCACTAGACTCCTTTAACGAGAGCACCACATTCACAGAGGATGTGAAGTGGGGTTTCCTCTTCGTCTGTACAGAATCTACAGTAAGGGTTTTCTGATAAACCCATCCTGTTCGTTCATGTGTTTATTGAGTTTACAATACCCAGTAAGGGCCCTAATGAATATACGAATATTCAACCGGTCAAGATTTAATATCTCGGTGCTTAATTTAGGGAGAAAACCTGGAAAAAGCAGGCCAGCAAATTCAAGGCAGATGTTATGTGCTTGGTGCCTTTCCCAAGCCACCAGTTGGCGTCTTGAGCCGGGTTTTGGCACCCCGAGCATAGGTTCCGGTCCAATGGGTCGGGTACCAGACCTTTCCCTTGCCAGCTCATCTGCACTCTCGTTTCCCCCGATTTCCGAGTGTTCAGCGCCATCCCATTTTTCCCGCCTTCAGCGATCGGAGCATGTCTGTTTTTGCCTCCTTCTGAATGTGGATGTAGAGCGGCGCTAAGCCCAGGACCGCTTCCGTTGCTAGTGTAGGCGTGGATGAGTCGTTGAACTTGCACGGAGACTTGGTGGTACAATTGGTAGTGTGCCTGTATGCCCTGGATTGCTATGGAGATGCTCAATAATTTCATTTTTTGCTTAGATTTATAGATACCAAAAATCTTTGCCTAAAGTAATATTAAGTTTTAGTTTGTCCTCCCACTGAGCCGACTAAAGCTCTGCTCAATCTGTGAGGTAAAAGATCGTGTCTTTATGTATGTATGTATCAGCCCATATTCGTCCCCACCACCTTGAGGTCCGAGCCTAACCTGTATTAATTAGGTAGATTAGGCTTTTGTCTACAACTCTGGCCTAATCGACTTCACATACAACCTCACATATTATGGAAGAGTTAGAGCTAGAGAAGGTGCGGTCAAAACCGTTGTAGGCTCAGAACCGTATCTACCCATCCCAGATAGAATTACCAAAGGCGTGATCTATGCAAAGATAAGAAATACCATGATCTATGCAGAGGAAACCAACGCCAGGTGTAACACACATCCATCGGCATGTGACAATCCAAACTCTTTATCAAAGCAATGGATAAAAGACCACAAGGCTCTTGCTAAAACACAACAAGCGAGACGTTAGAACCATCACAAGCATAGTGACTGGACACTGTGTAAATTGAAGAGACACCTCTTCATAACGAAAAGGATCAACTGGTTCCGAACCCAGGATGCCTAGAATGTAGCGGAGAGGAAACGAGTCTCCACTTCCTCGCTAAGTATCCAATACTCTCATTGCCCAAATGGGAAATAATAGGCACAGACAAGATAGAAATGAACAAATTAGCTGAACCAACATTAAGAAACATTTTAAGATTATGTAGGTCTACCGGTAGGTTTGAGGGGATAACGCAGGGGCAGCCAGTAAAACCAGAGCCCATTGATCGTGCTATCATGCTGAGTGGAAGCAGAACCACTAGTCTTTGCGAACCTGATAGAGGTGGTAAACCTGTGGGGCAAGTTCCCAAATCCCTAATAATGCAAGGCGGGCTGGGGCGGTGCAGCAGCAGGGTGGGAGCCCGGTAGAGGCACCAAGCTGACACCGTGGCCATCTGCCCGCAGTTCGTTCGACCGCGCATCCCCGGTCCCAGGTTCTTGCAACTAGGGGCCTAGGGAAGCAGGCCGCGTGACACATTCTTGAAGGTGATGCACGCGGGTAGGAGGAGAAGCTTACCATATACGGGTGAGTGGCATCATCAGGCTGGGATAAGGGATGATATAGTTCCCATATAGGGAGCTGATCACCCGTCTGCACCACTTGGAGACGTCTCCCATGTAGATAGATAGACAGATAGGTATCTTTCATATTTTGTGTAATTATAAAACAACGATCCACAAATTATAGGTTAGGATACGTTTTATTAATTTAAATTGGCGATTATTAATCGAGAACTTGAAGATATTATATAAAAAATAAGTATTGTAAAGTAAATAAACTATGTAAATATCACATCTTTAACGCAGTTGGCGTGCAAAAGACGATAGAACACAAATCCCGTATGTGTATTTTTGCACTTACTGATTTTTTCAAACTGTCAAAACACATATGGAATTTGTTACTCTCGTTTCCAGTTAGAATATCACAAAAAGGATACTAGCAGCACATAGAGAATTAATAGGAGATTAATTTTAGCACAAAAATGAAAAATCAAAAAATTACACATATGGAATTTGGCAGGCGCAGCGACGTATAGCATTGCAGGTATCATAACATAGTCGGCACCGCACCGTAACGTGTGGGACTTCTATCATATCTAGGTACAAATAAACATAAATTAAAGGCATCATACCAGCAGGCGAGCGACAGCTTATCAAGTTTCTCGCGCGTTATGTAGTACATATAGCTGTACTGTACAAAGCACAAACCAACGTGTGAAATGCATCTTAAATAAGACGTGTCATCACGGTCATCGCCTCGGACGCTAAAATGTGAGACACATAGATAATATAAAGAATAACATGTCATGTCTTATTTGTATTTGTCGTATAAATGTAACGAACAGAGTAAAATATCCGATGTTTATGAATTAGGTGTCGAATATTTATTGCATGTTTTGGCATGATCCCTAATTGCATGAATGTAATGAAATAACTCACTCGTACTCGTATAGATGTATATAATATGGATGTATTTGCTAATTGAATAAAATTATATGGCTTATAGTTATGTAGGCACTGAAAGATTTCTTGCTTATAAGTTGGACTGATAATTGAGGTGATAGATATGTAGGTGAAATTAAATAAGAATATGTTTTCTACTTTACTGTAGTGATCGATAGTGATATCTCGCATTCCACGGAAAAAACAACTTTTGTCGCTTCCGTGACACGTAATTGTAGCAAATATCGTCATTCTTTCATCGAGGAGTCTGCTACAATAGACAACCGACCCCCTCTTAGTAGCAACAACTAAGAAACAGGGAAAAAAATAAAATGAAAATGCCGGTATCGAATAAAGAAAAAAAGTAGTGCAAAGTAACTAGTATCATATAAAGATGTTCATTTTCTCTACCGTAACTGGTTTCGAATTATTGGTTTCGTACGCGGTCGAAGGGATTTTTTTGGTTTTCTGTTAGTAATGTTCAGTATTAAAAATTCACGTTTTAAATCATATCTTCAATACATAATTACGATTTGAATGTAGATAAAATACCTTGTCGTGCTCTTCTGACTCAGTTACTCTGTGGGTGAGTGATCCAAAGGGGACATCATAATATTTTATGTTCCGTTAAATGGCAACACTCCAAACGTCAGTTTGCTCCATTTTATTAGATGGATAAGGTTTACTAATATTTATCTATACACACATAATTATAAAGTTATTAATTACATAGATAGACATATTTATTTATATATGTATTTTCAAATTCATAGCATGGCTCATGTATTCTATGTGATGGATGGTGCTGCGAAAATACCCAGAAACCTAATAAAGACACAATAAAATTAAACAGTTCTTAAAGCCCGACCAAAGAAATAAGAAACCTCGCCATATTGCGGAATTTCAATGGAACTAATTTTATAAGGGAAATTGTTGCCATAGTCGTAAAAATATACACGTGGCGCCCCCAGAACAGGTTTCTTATTTCTTTGGTCAGGGCTTTATATACAAAATATTTTCAAACAAGATAGCGGATTGTCAATGTAATTTTTTTTGAGATAGATACAGATGAATATGCTCTTAGGTCTCTGGGGGCACGTGTCGTAGCTTAGTAAGTGAAACTCGCAACCCGGTGTTCAAATGTGAACATGTTTTGTATTGGATGTTTCTAGATGCCGACGCTGGGAGTGGGCGGGTTGGGCGGGGCGGTGCAGTTAGTCCCAGCGCTGGGGCTGGGCGGGGCCGTGCAACTAGCGCAGTTGCAGCAACAACCGCAACCGCAGCCGCAACCACAGCCCATTATAGGTTAGTAGGTCAGCTGATATATGTCTCCACCGAAGGTCTAGGGGTCCAGAGGGAATATGCACGTGACCTGAAAATGAACAAAAATTTTTTTTTGTAATCTTTATTGGTACACAAACATAACTATAGTTTAATATATAAACGAATTCTATTGGTGGTCAAACAAAACGTGACGTCAATGCCCTTTTTCGACACAAGCACCTGTAAATGGCTTTGTTGATTATGTTTTTCATATTTAATTATATCATTTACCTGTAGGTGTTCTAACTAAAATGTATGAATAAATAAATAATTACCTCCCAAAATACCCAGGTCAACAAATCCAGCAAGACCCCAACGAGCCGGGCAAATGGCAAGTGGTGACAGTGAGCAGCGCCGGCAGCAATGGCGGCTCTGGCAACAACAGCGGCACCGAGTGCGAGGCCGCTAAAGCCAGGTCTTCGTCACCATCGCTAGGCAAGAGGCTCATGAAGCGAGTGGCTTGCACCTGCCCTAACTGCGACCAGGGGGAGAAGTGAGTATATAGCTATGTAGTATATAACAAGAGGGACCGAGTGTGAAGCCGCTAAAGCCAGGTCGGCGTCACCCTCGCTGGGCAAGAGGCTCATGAAGCGAGTGGCTTGCACCTGCCCTAACTGCGACCAGGGGGAGAAGTGAGTATATAGCTATGTAGTATATAACAAGAGGGACCGAGTGTGAAGCCGCTAAAGCCAGGTCGGCGTCACCCTCGCTGGGCAAGAGGCTCATGAAGCGAGTGGCTTGCACCTGCCCTAACTGCGACCAGGGGGAGAAGTGAGTATATAGCTATGTAGTATATAACAAGAGGGACCGAGTGTGAAGCCGCTAAAGCCAGGTCGGCGTCACCCTCGCTGGGCAAGAGGCTCATGAAGCGAGTGGCTTGCACCTGCCCTAACTGCGACCAGGGGGAGAAGTGAGTATATAGCTATGTAGTATATAACAACAGCGGCACCGAGTGTGAAGCCGCTAAAGCCAGGTCGGCGTCACCCTCGCTGGGCAAGAGGCTCATGAAGCGAGTGGCTTGCACCTGCCCTAACTGCGACCAGGGGGAGAAGTGAGTATATAGCTATGTAGTATATAACAAGAGGGACCGAGTGTGAAGCCGCTAAAGCCAGGTCGGCGTCACCCTCGCTGGGCAAGAGGCTCATGAAGCGAGTGGCTTGCACCTGCCCTAACTGCGACCAGGGGGAGAAGTGAGTACATTATCATCATCATTATTTCAGCCGAAAAATGCCTATCTGCCTCTGTAGCTTGATCACTGCGACATAATTGCGACAAACTACATATCCCTTACCTAGCTGTTGAAATACGAAGAGAAATCCGCCATTTTGAAACATCGTCCAATGGGATAAGAGTATGCGCACGACAACATTGTCTGTCACACGTGAATAGTGTCAGGGGAAATTAAACGGTATTCTTATTTTTCGTTTAATTTTCGATAAACCCTTGGTCACACACAGCGAATAGTCGCTGCGATTGCATTCGCTGCGATTAAAAATGAATAAGGTTAGTATAGAATTTGCCGCGAATAGCCCTGTCACACTGAGCAAATACTCGCTGCGACGTTTAGGTGTAGAATGTCCAAGTTGCAAAATGTCCAGGGGGTGCAAAATGTCCAGGTCGCAAAATGTCCAGATCGCAAAAGGTCCAGGTTGCAAAAGGACCAGCTTGTAAAATGGTAATATGAGACCAGCATCTAAAGGAAATATAACTTATGCTATTTTTTTTTTTCATTTTAGTAGCATAAGTTGTATTTCCTTTAGATGCAGAATGTATTTATTTATTTATTTTGAAAATAGATACACCAACAATAGTAACACATAATTATCCTATAGGTAAACATTTGATGGTCTTGGACAGTGTGAACTATCATTACAGGTGCATACAAAACTCAACGTTCAACTAGCATGCAGTTACTAACATATCAAAATATTTGTCTTATGCGATTAATCTCTGTGCGTGACCGAGGCTTAAGATGTTGTGTTGTTATAATTTATACTTGCGATTGTTGGCGCTTGGTGAAACTCTATTGTATTGATAGTTTTTTGAAAAACACTTGTACTTGTTTCACTTATATATTTATTGGGAAACCCAACTAGTTTCGCTCACATGAGCATCATCAGGGGCACTTTTTACATTTTATTCTAACACACAATGTTTTAAAAAACAAAAACCATCTGAAGTGAAGCACAACAATAGAAAATGTGCTTTGTGTGTTAGAATAAAATGTAAAAAGTGCCCCGATGATGCTTTTTTTTTTTTTTTTTTTTTTTTTTTTTTTTTTTTTTTTTTTTTGATTTGACCTATGCTTGTGTCGAAAATGTACGACAAATCAAGCTACACCGGACTTGCGGGGGAGTGGAAGACTACCCCAAAACCCGATGATGTTCATGTGAGCGAAACTAAAGCGCGGACTCCGAACAGAGAGAATTTTGACCATTGAACTTTGTTAACCCGTCTCTTTTACTCCCGCGTAATTATATTGCTGTCGCGCTCGCACAGAAGCAATGGCCGCTATCGTAAGGGATTCCAAACCTTTTACCTGCATTATTAAGGATTGTTCTTGTACACGATTTTTAGTGGTTAGCTAAGTAAGAAAAAGATTGACGCGTCATCGCGATCGAGTATTCGAGTCTCGAATGCGCTAGTGAAGTGAGTGATCGTTTGTTTTCGTACGCAGTTAAATAGTTTTACCAAGTGAATTTGAAATTCACAGCATTCCGAGTGTAATTTGTACGACTTTTTGGGATATAGAAAAGGTCTTTCCCACGAATAATATGTTTTTAGCATATCCACAAATTTTCAGTATTAAACATTTTATTTAAAAAACATACTTTAAGTAAAAATGTTTGTCACCACTGGCAGTAGGCAAAGAGGTCAACGTACGAAATTCTCTCTGCTCCGCGTCCGTGCTTTAGTTGGGTTTCCCAATAAATATATAAGTGAAACAAGTACAAGTGTTTTTCAAAAAACTATCAATGTTGTGTTCCTGCAGCCGTCTGGTGGACCGCAAGAAGCAGCACGTGTGCCACATCGAGGGCTGCAACAAGGTGTACGGCAAGACGTCGCACCTGCGCGCGCACTTGCGCTGGCACTCCGGCGAGCGGCCCTTCCTCTGCAACTGGCTCTTCTGCGGGAAGAGGTCACTTATTATTATTATTTACAAGCGACCCGCCCCGGCTCCGCACGGGAAAATGGTTATTGTGGGTTATCCTTTACTATATTATGCATGTATTATACATATAAACCTTCCTCTTGAATCACTCTATCTATTAAAAAAAACCGCATCAAAATCCGTTGCGTAGTTTTAAAGATTTAAGCGTACAAAGGGAGGGACATAGGGACAGAGAAAGCGACTTTATTTTATACTATGTAGTGATTTTTTTCTTCTTTATGGCATTAGATATTATATTCTGTGTCGAGTAAGAGGTCACATATTTTATTCACTTTATTAGGGTTAACAAACAATTACACAATGGGCTCAATACTGCGTGGCCGCTAAAATATCTAAATTTAAGTTGTTATGTCTCTTTCACGTTCTTAAGAACGAAAAGGGACAGGTGATTGCCAAACTACATTTAGACACGTTAAACATCAATTTTACGCGTAATTTAGCAGGAATTTAAAAACATCCCGACTAAATTAAGCTGAATTTGACAGTTGCACTGCTTATTTCAAATATAATTCATTCAAAATTAAATTCATTCATCTCCCCATCCTTTTCGATTCCCATATGAATGAAAGAGACCAACAACTTAAATTTAGATATATTAGCGGCCACGGCAGAATTGAGCCCATTATAACACTAAATTAAAAAAATTCATAACCCCCGACATAAAACCATTACTTGGTCCTATCAACAACTAGAAAAGAGCTGATAATCTTCAAATGGCTGAAGATATTTTCTTGGTGGGCTGAAGATATTTTCTTGGTTTACCGGCTACTTTCCCCATAACCATCAACTGCTCCAAGCTATGACCATCTCTTACCTGGCTATATGACCAAAATATTCAAGGACTCTACGGCGGCCGCAGACAGTTGATAGCCTGGTCTGGATATTGAGTTCACGCAGAATCGAAACATTGGTGCGAAAAGCCGTAATGTACTTAATATGAACTAAATGTGCAACCAGCGCCCATAACCACAGTTCACAAAGAAGTTGACACTAGTTATCTGTCCGGGGCCAAGTTTCACAGAACCATACAAGTCACAGGCACAATCCGAAGCATGCCGCGCTGTTGTTATGATAAAGATTTAGTATTTTATATGATAAAGACATATATTATTACTATTAAACTAGTGCATCTAAATAAAATAATAGTGGGCAAAAATGTTCAGGAGCTGGACCAAGAGCTGCCACTATAGAGATATGCCAAATGAAAGAGTAGTCATAAAGCGGAAGGGTATCAAAGTCCATTCCTGGAATCCTGTGTAATTAGCAGTTGTTTTTTGACCTATTGCTGCAGGATAGTTAAAGTACCCCGTTGAATTATCAACTAAAATAACATTTGAAGCAAAAACCAACAGCTAACTACAAATATAATTGTTTAACTTGACTAATAACTATCAGATGGCTGTGAAATATGTTTGTGTTGGTTTTTTGCATATCTCCGAAACTATAGGTGTCTCTTAACACAGACTTTGTAAGCCTAAAGATGACATCGGTATCCTGTCACTTTTTAAATGTATTTTAAGGATAATAAACATTTTTATTTTTTATTATTTTATTATTATAAGTAGGACTAGCTTTCCGCCGCGGCTCCACCCGCCTTGACAGTTTTTCCCGCGGGAATGACGCATTTTCCCGCGGTAAAAGGTAGCCTATGTTACACAGGGTAAATGTATCTTTCTAATGCTTAAGATTTTTGAAAACGGTTCAATAGTTTTCGAGTTTTTATTACAAACATACACACACACAAAAATATAAATCTTTCCTGTTTATAATATTAGTATGATTTATTTAGTTAATGTTTTTTTGTTTGTCGTTGCAGGTTCACGCGGTCGGACGAGCTGCAGCGTCACCGGCGCACGCACACCGGCGAGAAGCGGTTCGAGTGCCCCGAGTGCAGCAAGCGGTTCATGCGCTCAGACCACCTCGCCAAACACGTGCGCATACACACCAAGAACAGGATCACGGTCAGTACCACCCACAGAACATTTAAAAGAGGTTAGAAAGGCGCTGTGGGCGGGGCAGGCGCGCCAAGAGTATGAGCAACACTCATACTTCCACGCAAAGACGCGATCGCGCTGTTTTACTCACACATAGCTATAAAAATGTACATCGGTATGCGTGCATGCGTATGATTCGTTTAATTTGAAATCGCGTGATTGAGCGGCGCTATGATTGGCTAGATTTGAAATTGCAAATATGTGCGTACACTATATCTTTATTTAAGTACAGACGTAGTGAAGGTGAAAGGTGGGGTGGAATCGGCGACACCGGATTTCATGCGCATTGTCGCCATTCTAACCTCTTTAAATGTTCTGTGGTACCACCACTTACTGCACCCCCCACCCACACGGCCCGGGAGCGGTTCATGCGCTCCGACCACCTCGCCAAACACGTGCGCATACACACCAAGAACAGGATCACGGTATGGCAGGCCTCCGTCACTCCATGTACTTGCGCGCTATAACTACCTACCGCCCGGCCGAGCGGTCTCGGGCCGCGTGTGGACCAATTACCCATTCCCTAAACGTGTGACGTAGAGTGGCGCAATACGCAAGAGAGAGGGATGCAGCAACTACTTTTTCGCCTAGCCTCGTGCGATCTGAATTGCAGTTTATTATAACAGAGCTAGGGTTGCAATTTATATGAATTATGTCGCCTAGTGCAGTTTCTGTAGGGACTACTATTTGGTATTCTGTGCCACCACTTAATGCACCCCCCCCCCCACCACACGGGGAGCGGTTCATGCGCTCCGACCACCTCGGGTCACGGTCGGTACTCAACTCAATTTAAAACAAATCCAATACAATAGAACAAGGCTGTCTGGTAGAAATTGACAATTTAAATAATAAGGGCTTGCTCTTGAAAGAGAGAACATTTATTTACTTTTTGTTTATTTATTTAACTTTACTGCATAACACAAAACACAGGGCCTGGCATACGGCATCCTTTTCCACCCCAAGGCAAAACGAAAGCGCAGCGGGTGCACGCGCACTAAAACTATTGTGTAATCATTACAATTAGAAAAATAACTATATGTCTGAGGCTGAGGGTTGAATTTGCCCATAAAATATCTGTTCACTCTGACTTTAAAAGCAGCGGGGTTATAAGTCTTCAGGAATACAGACGACGACAGATCGTTCAACTCTATGCGAATTATAAAAGAAGATCCAAATAACTTAATGCGAGCATGCAGAAGGTCATCTTATCTGGCCTTAACTGTCCCACTGCGGGCAAAGACCTCCCTCCTTTTCTTCCACTGCTCCTTATCCTGAGCTACATCTACCAGTTTTTTTAAGCTCAACTAACTGTGGTTCTTGACAGTGCCCTAAAAACACGCAATTCCCGCGAAAGCTCTCTAGTACGACCTAACTAACTATATACCCTACTTACTGTTTGTTTAAATATTTGTCTTACTGTTTGTTTAAATATTTGTCTTGTGTGCGTTTAAGCAATAAGATATATTCTATTTTAAACACACAACACGACGCGGTCACAAGAGATTATCTTAGTCAGATGCCCGTGTGTGAGATGTTTCACAAATAATTTGTATTTCTTTCTGTTTACATTTTGAAGTTAGTTTACCGTCACTTTATTTACAGGAGGTGGCAACATCGACGCAATCAATGTACTCCGATTCCGGCGACGACAGCTGCGATGAAAAAATGATGCTCACGATAGAGACAATACACACGGAAGACGAAGACAAACAGCTGGTGATGATCCACCCCGGGGCCAAGTGCGAGGAGCAGCTCAGCTAGCACGAGGACAGCGAGTAGGAGCCAGGGTCAACAGTGTCTATTGAGGTACAAACACACACACACACACACACAGCTGGTGATGATCCACCCCGGGGCCAAGTGCGAGGAGCAGCTCAGCTAGCACGAGGACAGCGAGTAGGAGCCAGGGTCAACAGTGTCTATTGAGGTACAAACACACACACACACACACACACACACACACACACACACACAGCTGGTGATGATCCACCCCGGGGTCAAGTGCGAGGAGCAGCTCAGCTAGCACGAGGACAGCGAGTAGGAGCCAGGGTCAACAGTGTCTATTGAGGTACAAACACACACACACACACACACACACACACACACACACACAGCTGGTGATGATCCACCCCGGGGCCAAGTGCGAGGAGCAGCTCAGCTAGCACGAGGACAGCGAGTAGGAGCCAGGGTCAACAGTGTCTATTGAGGTACAAACACACACACACACACACACACACACACACACACAGCTGGTGATGATCCACCCCGGGGCCAAGTGCGAGGAGCAGCTCAGCTAGCACGAGGACAGCGAGTAGGAGCCAGGGTCAACAGTGTCTATTGAGGTACAAACACACACACACACACACACACACACACACACACACACACAGCTGGTGATGATCCACCCCGGGGCCAAGTGCGAGGAGCAGCTCAGCTAGCACGAGGACAGCGAGTAGGAGCCAGGGTCAACAGTGTCTATTGAGGTACAAACACACACACACACACACACACACACACACAGCTGGTGATGATCCACCCCGGGGCCAAGTGCGAGGAGCAGCTCAGCTAGCACGAGGACAGCGAGTAGGAGCCAGGGTCAACAGTGTCTATTGAGGTACAAACACACACACACACACACACACACACACTGCTGGTGATGATCCACCCCGGGGCCAAGTGCGAGGAGCAGCTCAGCTGGCACGAGGACAGCGAGTAGGAGCCAGGGTCAACAGTGTCTATTGAGGTACAAACACACACACACACACACACACACACACAGCTGGTGATGATCCACCCCGGGGTCAAGTGCGAGGAGCAGCTCAGCTAGCACGAGGACAGCGAGTAGGAGCCAGGGTCAACAGTGTCTATTGAGGTACAAACACACACACACACACACACACACACACACACAGCTGGTGATGATCCACCCCGGGGTCAAGTGCGAGGAGCAGCTCAGCTAGCACGAGGACAGCGAGTAGGAGCCAGGGTCAACAGTGTCTATTGAGGTACAAACACACACACACACACACACACACACACACACAGCTGGTGATGATCCACCCCGGGGCCAAGTGCGAGGAGCAGCTCAGCTAGCACGAGGACAGCGAGTAGGAGCCAGGGTCAACAGTGTCTATTGAGGTACAAACACACACACACACACACACACACACACACACACACACACACACACACACACACACACACACACACAGCTGGTGCTGATCCACCCCGGGGCCAAGTGCGAGGAGCAGCTCAGCTGGCACGAGGACAGCGAGTAGGAGCCAGGGTCAACAGTGTCTATTGAGGTACAAACACACACACACACACACACACACACACACACAGCTGGTGATGATCCACCCCGGGGCCAAGTGCGAGGAGCAGCTCAGCTAGCACGAGGACAGCGAGTAGGAGCCAGGGTCAACAGTGTCTATTGAGGTACAAACACACACACACACACACACACACACACACACACACACAGCTGGTGATGATCCACCCCGGGGCCAAGTGCGAGGAGCAGCTCAGCTAGCACGAGGACAGCGAGTAGGAGCCAGGGTCAACAGTGTCTATTGAGGTACAAACACACACACACACACACACACACACACACACACACACACACACACACACACACACACACACACAGCTGGTGATGATCCACCCCGGGGCCAAGTGCGAGGAGCAGCTCAGCTAGCACGAGGACAGCGAGTAGGAGCCAGGGTCAACAGTGTCTATTGAGGTACAACACACACACACACACACACACACACACACACACACACACACACACACACACACACTGCTGGTGATGATCCACCCCGGGGCCAAGTGCGAGGAGCAGCTCAGCTGGCACGAGGACAGCGAGTAGGAGCCAGGGTCAACAGTGTCTATTGAGGTACAAACACACACACACACACACACACACACACACACACACAGCTGGTGATGATCCACCCCGGGGCCAAGTGCGAGGAGCAGCTCAGCTAGCACGAGGACAGCAAGTAGGAGCCAGGGTCAACAGTGTCTATTGAGGTACAAACACACACACACACACACACACACACACACACACACACACACACACAGCTGGTGATGATCCACCCCGGGGCCAAGTGCGAGGAGCAGCTCAGCTAGCACGAGGACAGCGAGTAGGAGCCAGGGTCAACAGTGTCTATTGAGGTACAAACACACACACACACACACACACACACAGCTGGTGATGATCCACCCCGGGGCCAAGTGCGAGGAGCAGCTCAGCTAGCACGAGGACAGCGAGTAGGAGCCAGGGTCAACAGTGTCAATTGAGGTACAAACACACACACACACACACACACACACACACACACAGCTGGTGATGATCCACCCCGGGGCCAAGTGCGAGGAGCAGCTCAGCTAGCACGAGGACAGCGAGTAGGAGCCAGGGTCAACAGTGTCTATTGAGGTACAAACACACACACACACACACAGCTGGTGATGATCCACCCCGGGGCCAAGTGCGAGGAGCAGCTCAGCTAGCACGAGGACAGCGAGTAGGAGCCAGGGTCAACAGTGTCTATTGAGGTACAAACACGACCGATAGACCGATATCTAAACTCTGCCAAGTTTCTAAGGTCCTTGAAGATATAGTCTATAGTCAAGTTTACCCGTCGATTAAACAATCTTTAAGTACTTGTCAGCACGGTTTCATGAAAGGTCGTTCAACTGTTTCCAATCTGGTTCTTTTGAACTCCTTCGTTACTGAGGCAATGGATAGGGGAGCGCAGGTTGATGTCATCTATACCGACTACAGTAAAGCCTTTGACCGAATCCAACATAGTATTTTACTGCGTAAACTCTTAAATACTGGGATCAGAGGGGATTTGCTTAGATGGTTTTCTTCCTATGTTGAAAATCGTTCACAAGCTGTTGTTATAAATAACTACATCTCAGGATGGGTTACTATTCCTAGTGGTGTCCCGCAGGGCTCCCTGCTTGGCCCTTTATTATTTACAATTTTTGTAAATGATATTGGACTTTGCTTCAATGCTTCTCACCTTCTTTGTTTTGCGGATGACATGAAAATTTTTGCTGCTATATCTTCTGAAGACGAAGCTAAAGTGCTACAATCTGACTTGAAGCGACTGGAAGAATACTGCTCGATTAATCAGTTAGATCTCAATCCGTCTAAGTGTAAGGTGGTAACTTTCACTCGAAAGTTATCTCCTATTCTTTTTAACTACACTTTGAAGGGTGTTAACTTGTTGAGGGACTCAATTATTCGTGATCTGGGCGTCTTACATGATAGTAAGCTTATTTTTGACTCTCACGTAAATGCGATTTTATCAAAAGCCTTCAAGTGTCTAGGATTTCTGTTCAGAACTACAAGGGATTTCACGCAACCTAAAACGCTTAAAATATTGTACTGCGCTCTAGTCAGGAGTAATCTTGAATATGCTTCACAGGTTTGGAATCCTAGATATGCGACATATATTAACCGTATCGAAAATATTCAAAAGAAGTTTTTACGTCACCTTTGCTACAAAATTAAAGAGAATTATGACCCAAATAGTTACTTGCAACTGTGTAAAAAACATCATCTCCTTCCATTACGTAATCGCCGTGAGATCGCTGACATTACCTTTCTTTTGAAAATTGCATCCGGCAACATCGACTGTCCTGATTTACTTGCTATGATCGGTTTA